>JAAWXA010000037.1:3790846-3829315 GCA_038090715.1 Florisuga fusca
TGTAGGGAGGGCTGTGTGTGTGCGGGGTTCCCGAGGTGTGTGAGGAGATACGTGTGAGGAGCTCCATTTGTATGGGGTGTTGTGTGTGAGGGGCTGCCGGGGTGTGTGTGAGGGGGTCGGCGAGAGGCTCCCTCTGTGTGTGAGGGGCTCCCTGTGTGTGGGTGTGTGTGTGAGGAACTCCATTTGTGTAGGGTGTGTATGTGAGGGGCTCCCGGGGCGCTCACCGTTTCCCGCCGCGCGGGTTTCGCCCCTGCCCGCGGGGATGTGCGTGTTTTCCTCCTGTTACGCGCTACACGTTTATCAGCCCGGGGCTGTACGTCTCCCCTCCATCCCCTCTTTCGGGGAGGTGGATGGCCGGGTTTACACACGGCAGAGCCGCAGTCCCCAGCCCGCAGGAGGGGGTCGTGGTGTCCATCCTTCCCCTCCTTTGTGTGTTCCCCACCTGACCCGCGTACTACTCCTCACCTCGCTCCAGAGGCCGGTGCAGTGTTTAGACCTCTGCAGCCAGGGCTGCGAGCTGCGTAGTAAACACTTGCAGGCTGGGAAGAACTGTGCTTTCTTTCCCCGCATGGAACGAGCTCGATCTTTGTCAATATTTAGAAGCTGTATGCAATAACCTGCCATAGTGAGTGAAGATTTCCTGGAAATAAGCGCCTTGCTTTTTATTGCCGCTTTACTGCCGAGGAAGGGTTTCACTTACTCTGCTCGGTGTGCAGAATTACGGTGGCATCCCGCAATCTAAAGGTCACAGTCTCGCTGTTGGGTTGTTTTTTTGTTGTCGCTTTTTAAAAATTAATTTCTAGGTTGGTGCTTTACGTTTGCGCATAAACAGAAAGCCCTGATGGCCGGATGGGCTGTATTCTTAAAGGTGACTTTTCTGATTTTTTTTTTTTTTTTTTTTTTTTTTTTTTTGTATCTAGCGTTAAGGTTTGTGCAGTTGCCTTGGGCAGCGTGCGAGTTGCTTCCGAGGGAAAACGTGGTTCATTGTGCGCGGCCGCGCAGGCAGCAGCCGGGCCCCCCGCGCAGGGAGGAGGTGCCTGGATCCCCTCCTGCCGCTTAATCGTCTGCCGATCGCCCCGTCTGTCTGTCTGTCGGTCGGTCTGTCTCGTTGGGGAGTTGCAAAAGCCCTGACTTTGTTTTTGTGCGTTTCAAACCTGTGATTATATTGCAGTGCCCGCCCCCTTCGGGCGCAGGGGGAAATAAAGGGGGCAGGGAATGGCTGGCGCTGCAATTGATTAGGCTGCAATCATCACCATATTAATCCCGGTGCTGATCGGTTTTCTTCTGGTATGTCAGGCTCACGCCGGACTGAGGATCTCTTGCATGAAATTGGCCTCCCCTTGTTTTCTGGACTGGCCCTGTAGACAGGGAGATGGTAAATGTGCCTTGGAGCCCAACCATTTTTAAAACTGCTGCTTTCTCCTTGGGCGTCTGCAGAAACAGGGATGTTTCTTCACTGCATCTTGATGCTTGAATTTCTTCTGCTGTGTGTTTTTCAGCGTTGATTTGTGCCTCTCATTTTCAAAAAGATAGGCGCTGTTAAAGGGAAAGAACGGGGAGAGAAATTTTCTTCATTTTCCTCGTGAAGGGAAGAAAATCCGGGAGCTGGAAAGGCTTTGCTAAAAGTAGTAGTAGTTTCAGGTTGAAAAGGAAGGGAAGTTCTTTGGATGCACTGACAATGAGGCTAACTACAAAAAGAAAAAAAAAAACAAGTGAGCAAGAAGCGCATAGATGGAGTCTGTAATGCATGTTGAGTAATATCGTGTTTCATTAGCCAGTGAATGCCAATTAACTCCTTGCAAATTAAGGCCCGGCTTAGGCTTTTGCTTTACAGCGTCAGGGCCAGCTAGGGCTGGAGAGCTGCAGCCTTCCCCGAGCTGAACTTATTGGCTGGAGCCGTTTTCAAGAGGGAAGATAAAGTTTAAAAACAAAACCCTCAGTGCCCTTCTTCAGGGAATGGTTTACAAAGGACTGACTGAGTAGTTTGGAGAAAGAACAGGAGAGAAAGGGGGAGGTCTTGTGTATCCTTAAATTGCTGGGATGCACACTTTTTTTTTTATGTTGGTTTTTTTTTTTTCCTTACCTGTTACAGAATGCCTTCAAATAAAAATACCCAGCTCTAGCAATAAAATAAGGCAAGAACAGTATGTTAGAATTTTAGCTTCCAGTCCTCTGAAGTGTTTGCAGTTGCCACTTGGCTAAAATGACCTAATTAAGAACCTCTTAAATGAAATGTCTTATGAAGAATATCTGGGCGTTTAAATATGGGAAGATATGTTGAAAAAACTTGTCGTAGCTGAATACTGCCTATAATCGATCACCTTTGTAGTTTACAGTTTTAATAGCCTTTGTTTTCATGAGTTATTGCTGAAAGGATTTTGCTGTTAGGGGAAAAAATATCTCCAGAGCAGATGTTTTGCATCTCTTCATATTCTTTTCTCTCCCCACAATAGTGGAAGGAAGATTAATCTTAATTTTTATTTGTTTTTCATATATACTGTGTCATAGCTAAAAGGCACTTCCATTTTCGGTCAAACAAGCAAGGCATTCCTAAATAGGAATACAAAGGAGTTACAACAGGAGGGGAGAGACCCGTCCCTTTAATGCTAAATTATATAAAATCTGTTCATGGTTATATGACAGAAAGCTCTTTAAAATGCAGGTAGCTCCAGTGGGAATCTTCTGATTCAAAAGCAGTCATTAAAAATGCTGAGAATTTCCTGGGATTTTGTTAGAATGGCACAAAAATAAAAAGACCCTTCATCAGGATGAAGTATGTGCTGGCATGACACTGCATTTGATGTGTAAAGCTACAACTGGTGGAGCCTCTTTCATCCTAGGGGTGGGTTTAGGCTGAAGCATAAACTCTGTTTTCTTCCTTTCCTACCTTGTGCATGAGGGGGGGGTTTGAATTTCACCCTTGTGTACATGTACAAAGGGAATGTCTAGAAAGGAGTGGGTTAAACATTTAGAGTGAAAATAATGGCTTTAGGTCTGGTAATACTTCAGGCTGGTAGATATCTTGATGGATCTGTTCATGTTAGCTCTGAGCTTTTGTTTGCCTATCTAGGGTATATTTTATGTTTCTGATGTTACTAAACAGTAGCTCATCCTGTAGCTTTAATCTCTCTCCCAGGTTGCTTAGTAAAAACCCTCATGACCTCCTGAGTGCCAGCGTTACACACACCTGGCTTTCACCTCAGCATTTTCCTGTGCAGCTCAGTGGGTAGTGAATGTTGTTAAAGGGACGTTGGTTAAGTCTTTTCCTGGTTGAGGTTGTGACTAGAAAATGCCAGAGTGTTTAAGTACTTGGTGGTGACAGAGCTCACCAGCAAGAGGAGAGAGTTTAGGGAGTGATGGTGAGTGGAGTTCATGGGAAGGAGCAGTGAGCCAGGCAGTATTTGGACTTGTTTGATTGTGTTAGGTTGTACTTCCAAAGCAAACTGGAGCAAAGGCTTGTGTGACTGACTCAAACTGAAAGGGTTAGGAAATGGTGGTGACTTAGCTAGTATCAGGCAAAATGTGTTGGAACGTGAGAAAGCAGAGGAATGGGTGTGGAAAGAAGATGTGTGTTAGAAGTTTCGTTGCTGAAGAAATTTTTGAGAGAGAGAAATACTCTTCTGTATGTAAAGGGAAGGAAATTAAACTTGGTTGTCAAGTATGTAGTGAGAAGTGAGGAAAGGAAGAAGCTGCAGAGAATGTGAAGACATCAATTAGTTTAACTGAAGTACAACAGAAGGAAGGATTTATTTGCTTTCGTAGGGAAATTGCTCAGATTTGATGAGCTATTGTGTGAATTTTTATGTTAGCTTTTCCTGACCATTTATTCCTTCAACCTAATTCTAGAGTCTTGTTAAAGCACAACTCAAATGACTGAAGCTGTTTTGATCTGGAAATAAACAAAATCTAGTGTTGAGGAATTTCCATGTGATGATTTTTGAATCTGTCTTCATTGATAAATAATTAATTTCTATCTGTGTATGTTACCTTGGGAGAAGTTGTTTCAGATCCTGTTTAATTTTCTGCTAAACTGGCATTTACTGAGAAAATCTTGGAGGAGAGAATCTTCAGTGAAGAGATTTTTTTTTTTTTTAAGCATCTAACTTTTAGAATTAAATTACATTTCAGGGCTTTAACAATTACCTTTAAAGAAAAATTTCAGTTCATGTTTAACTGAAGCTTTTTTTCTTCTCCTCTCTATTTTTGTTTTGTTTTGTTTTTTAATTTTTACTCTGAGGTAGATTTTACCAGTGATCACTGGAACTATTAACTCAGACCAGAGGAGTCAGTTTTGTTAAATGATTAATTATATTTGTGTATAATCCATCTGTGCAAATTGTGAGCTACTGCAGACTTCATTGTGGAGAAGTTTGTTTATGGTCCTGAACTTCCAGAGAGAAAGGAAATAATAGATGCAGGAAATCTGTTTTTCTCACAGTGGATGTTAACTTCATGGTCCCACACAGAAAACAACTTTGCCAGCTCATCATCTGTAGTGGCTCTAAAGTTCATAACTTACAAAATGTACTGAATGAAATTATTCATATAAAATTCACAGTATTTCTCTAGATTAGATGTTGTTAAATCAGTAAACTTTTATGAGCATTGTTCTACTTTCTTGGAAGGGTGATGACTGAGAAGCAATGGCAACTTTTTAAAAAACTTCTTTAATCTTTGGCTTATGAAATTAAATATATTGGATTTTAGTGTAAAGTTTTCACATTTGGAAATACTTTGATGTTATCAAGTAGCAGCTGTTTTTTTTTATTTATATGTGTGAGTGCACACAGGAATGGTTGGACTGAAGTTGATTATTGAAAACTATTGTGTATGTTACTGAATTCTGAAAAAAGCTGCAGTTTGAGTAACTGCCTCAAGATAAGTAGTTTCAGTTTATTTCAGACAAAATTGAGCTCTTAAGGTTTTCAGGCTTAAGATGGTAAAGAAACATACTGCTTTTAAGAGTTCTGTGTTCAGAAAGACTTCAGCAATGCAATGATGTGTTTGAAAGGTAGAAATACTGTTTTAGTATTTTGATGTATTTGACATGTATAATTTTTCTATCACTGTAAATTGTATAGACAGCTTCTTTGTGTAGTTTAGTTGGAGTAGTTTTTAAGATTTATGAAAGCCACTTAAGAATAGTTTCAAATTTTTTTTATTGTACAAAAGCAGAACTCAACAAACAGTAGTTGATGAAGACACATTTGAGGTTGTTAGCCAGCCTGTCTTGTGTGTGGTTTTCTTGGGTTATTTTTTTCCCCTCTTAGCCAAGTCATGACAGGTACAATCTGGACTGGTTTCTGTAGTACTATATTTGTCTTTTTTTGTGTCCAGATCTGTCTGAGACAAACTTTAAGGACTGGCAAATCATTAGCAACTGTAGTGTTCAGTCTTGAAATTCTGTGCACTGTAAACAGAGCTGTACTACCAACTCCTCAAACTCAAAAATGGGCTTTAGTTTCTTTAGGCAGGACTTGTTTTTTCTAAATAAGTTTGTTGTTAGTTTGGCTTGTTCATTAATTGAGGACATGAATTCTGCCAAACCTGGTGCTAGCCTGGTGGTGTTTCTGAAGGTTTAACTTGCATTTATCACTGGAAGTTTTTCTTTTTAACCTTTGCAAATGTTAAATGTGAGCAGTTCCCTTAGGATATCTTTCAAGACACCAATTAACTTCTTCAGTGTTGATCTCCTCAAGAATTTGCTGCTGTGGCACAAGACTATTTAAAATGTGCTGAAAAGCAAAATTATTATTTACAGATTGATTTGCATATGGCTTGTAAGCTTTAATGTAATGTAATTTTATGTATTTATTAATTTGGAAATATATCCAGACTTGTAGCTTTCCTGTTACTCCATTAATTTCTTGGTAAACTTGATGCTATGAGCAGAAATGAGCCTCTATGTCTTTTGCTGACTCCTCAGATAGGTTTCTCTAGGAGTCTGTCATCTTTTACCTACCAAGGTGAGAAGAAATCTTGCACCCCAGTAAAGTACTAAGATGACTGTTCCTCTAGAGGAACAAATCCACTTAGTAAATACTTCAGTAGAACAGCAGATGCATGTTTTTGTAGCAGCACAAAGTCATTGTACTAACAGCTTGGAGCTGTAATTTATGTTAAGATGATCACTGAGATGCTAACCAGGTTGTATTTTAAGAACTTGATGCTATGCTGTTGGCTTAAACAAGAAGTGTACATAAAACAACTAAGAAATAGGTGAACTGCACATCTATGTGCTTTAGTGTAGGAGTTAAAAAAAAAAAACAAAAAAACGCATGTGTTCTGCTTTTGTGAATACTTAGTTCATGAAGATGTGTGTTTTGGGCAAGTCCAGCGACCTAATGAGTTTGTTTGCAATGTGTTGCCAGCCAGGCATGTATTATTGAAGCATTGCTGTGAGCAGGCAGGGTGTTATCTGCAAACCTCTTATTGGTGCCATTACATGCTGTAAAGATAGCTCTGTTTACTTGGAAGTGTGAGCATCAGCTCCGATCAAAACACTTTCTCTTAACTCTTTTTTTGGGAGTTTTTTGCTGAACATCCCTTCTCCCTGTGGGGGGGGAGCAGTGTCAGACTGTAAAGTCAGGCAAATGCAAGAAATCAGAGTTAATGAAGAAGTAAACATTACATGGGTGGTTTTTTTTTCTCCTGTTGAGTGGGTGATGGGCTTTTTACTGGTTGTTTCCAAAAGCTTTAGTTTTCTCCTTCAATATTAACAGTTAACAAATCAGTACACTACTCATGTAACTCAGCTACTTATAGAATACTGTTCAAATAGCAATGGGTTTGATACGAAGCAGGAAAGAATAATTTTTGAAGTTCATAACACATGAAATGAATACATGTTGAAGTAGTCAAAGATCCCTTGTACTTTATCAGAGAGCAGTCTGCTGGAATGAAAGGCACTGTACCTGCTGTTAAGTTTATAAACTTGGTTTATACAGATTACTTTTTAAATTATTCATGATGCTACATTGCAAGTATATCTGACAGATTTAAAATAAATGGCTTGATGGTAAGAGGGAGCATGCATAAATTAGAGCTGGGATAATGTGCTCTTTGAAGTATCTCTTCCATTTGTTACTACTGGAATACAGTAGGTAGCTGCAGCTGAATGTGTGATTCTCAAGTACAGAGTACATCATTATCTTCCAACTGTGGTGTAGTGGCAGTTCCTATGTAAGACAGATGAGATGAAGTGGCAGGGAGGACTAAGGTGTTCACTTTGTGTTTAGTGACATGCACATTTCTGCTGAAACGTGGAGAGTATTTATGGGATGAAACTTCTGCAAGCACAGCAGCTGAAAGGGTCAGCTAGTCCCCTTGTGTTGGGGAGGTTAGGGACAGCATCACGTTGTTTTATTTTCTCATTTTTTGTTAGTGTTGCTCTGGGTTTGTAAGAATTGTTTTAGCAAGGTGTGGTAGGAGGTTTTCCCTTAAACTTACTGGGATGCTGTATCTGGTTTACATCTTGGGATTCAGCTTGAAGTCTGGCTGATAGGTATGCACAGGAGAACTTTGCAAGAGCTGAACTGATGTGTTTGGAAAGGGTTATTGGTGAGGAAAGAGAATTCCAGATCTTTTGGATGCAAAAACCAGCTTCCCCAAACACTAATTGACTCGGTGCTGGTTTTCCTGATTTGTAGACAAGCAACTCATTATATTTGAGAAGCAAGCTCCAGAAGTAGTTGATAGTATAGAAAAAAACCTAAAATGATGTGTGATAGTGCAGCCCTCAAAACCAAGTTTTTCTGAAAGTGGAAGGTCTTGGAGAGCTGCATGGTTAAATCTTCAGTGTTAATGAAAGAGGTGCAGTGTTTTGGAGAAAGGTTTGGTGCAGCTGCTCCTCGAAACAGTCTGTAACCCAACTTTTAAAAGAGAATTGGCTTGGACTTCAGAAGGGCTTTATCCCTGGATATCACTGGAGTGTTTTCCTCTTTATTTGCATTGGCTTCAGTCTGGAGTCATCCCCGTGTTTTGTCCTTTTACAAATAGTACACTTTGCTTCCCTGCTGCTCTTGTGACATCCCCTCAGGTCCATCTGTGTGAGGGTAGAGTCTACCTTGAAAGGCTTTAAAAGTGGATTGCAGGAGGAGCAAAGGCACTGGCACTGCCACTGGAGGGACAAACACCTCTTTGCACTGCTCAGCTGATCTTAGAGCAGCATTTGGCTGTAGTGTTAAGAGCTGAAATTGCAATGGAAGTACCTTGTTTGTCCTATCCCCTGTGCTCCTTGCCAGCGCAGAAATTACTTTATTGTGGTTTTGTTGCTTTCTCCTGGGGTTTTGCAGTTAAATTGTTACTGTTGTCTTCTCTAGTCAAATTTCATGTATCCCACTGGGGATTTGGTTTGTTCTCCAAAATTCTGATGGAGTTAAAATAGTGTGGATTGTTCTTGTTAAGCTTTCAGGTGGCTCTGCCTTTCTTAACACTGGGAAAAAAAAAATCATGAGGCTGGTTTAGAATTGACAGACCCATCGGGATGGAGGGGGGAGCCCACTGGAATTGTGGTGGACACTGGCTGCCAAGATGGGATTTTTAGTTGCTGCTTCTCTCCTGTTGTTCTGTATCCCCAGCAGATGGAAGCAGCTTGTGGTTCTGTATTGATTGCAGTTAAGAGGTCCATATAGGTTGCTGTTACTGTGTGTACTTTGCTCCTCTTCCTCGGACCTCAGAGGTTCCAAGATTGGGGGAAGAAGAGTTGCAAACCTATAGGATGTTTGGTTATCTGTGTGGAGAGGGGAAGGGTCTGTTTGTCCTATTGCTCATGCACCTGGGATGTGGAGATTTTGTTTCAGTAAGGTGTGCTGGTATTCCCTTCCAGCTCTTCCAGTGGCTACACCCATAATGGAGCTTGAGTCTGTGTGGTTGTCACTGTACAAAAGAGCAAAAATGGGGTTTAAGAAAATCATATTTGGTCAAAACTTCAGGCTTGGCTTGGTTTCAGACTGGCTTGAGCCTGCCTGGTTTCTGTCTGGGAGTGACTGAAGGTTTTGATTGTTGTTTCCCTTTTTGTCTGGGCTCTAATAAAATGTTTGGGTTTTTTTTGTCACATTGGATTAGTTTGACTACCTGGACAAATATATTTATTGATACCGTGTCTCAACAAGAGATGTAATATGTATTTAATCCTTTAATTGGGTTCTGAGGGTCCCATTTAAACCTCGAGCTTTTCTGTGCTTTGATGGGTTGTGGTTTTAAAATGTGGCCAGAATCACCAGTGCATGAACAAAAGTCCTTTCAAGTAGATTCAGTTGTTATCCTAGAGAAATAAGGAGAGAAGTGCTATTGAGTGTGTGTGTGTCTGTGGTGGTGATTCTGGACTCCAGCAGAAACACATGTGGAATGGACATCTGGTTTTAGGTGGTTTGTGTTGTTTTGTGTCTCTTTCGGTAGTTCATTGTTTCAATAAACTTTGCTGCATTAGCGGGAAGGCTGTGGTGCCAAATGCCCACTGATGAGATGTGGAAGGGTTTTGTTGTTCCTAAGCCATGCTGAGCAACAACAGCTTTACAATTCAACGCATTTGAGGAAGATTACAAAAAGAATTCGGGGTGGGTCGCCATCAGCACTTCAAAAGCAAGAGCTTTGGAGTAACTCTGCTGAAACACAGCACAGCCCATGGAAAAACACTGTCATCTTAACAGATGCAGTGTTATTTTGGAGATTCCACTGTATAAATACATGGGCTGTGGTTAAATTGTGATGGCAACAGATGCAATCTCGGTTCTTGATTCTGTCATCTCTTTAATATTTAAAAATACCCCGTGAAGTAAAAGAAAAGACAAAATATCCAGGCTGAAAAGATGCCTTCTGTAAATTGTTGGGCCTTGTATCATTTCAGATATGTCGTGGCAGATTTGAGTTGGGCGGAGTGAAATACTCATCTCTGTGAGGGAGTCTCTGCAAGTGCTGCTACTCATGGTTTACTGCACAATTTGCACATGAATGGAATTATTCAGCTGTACTTAAGGAATGTCAGCAAGATTGAAGTCAAAGTTGGTTAACCTGGCAAAAAGATATTTCCAGTATTTTTCACGAAAGAAAGTGATAGTATGAAGACAAGAACTACACATTCCACTGGCTAGACCCACAGTGCCTGAGGATTTTCTTTGTGTTTTTGTAGTTGTTATCAGCGACTTTATTTTTAAAGTTATCCACAAGACATTGCAGTGTTTGAGAGAACTGAAATGCAGGAATCAGATGTTGCATCTTAATGCCACACAGTTGTGTTCACATGTGTTTTTCTTTCCAGATTTGGGTTTGTTTAAATACTGATTTGACAAGTATAAATTGAGAGCCAAGGGTCTTTTTAATATATTATTTTTTTTTTTTTTTTTTAGTGAACAGCAAGTGAAGTGTAGTAAGATGTTATCAGTGCCTTTACCTCTGTTCATGCACCCATGTGGGTAGAAAAGCCTGCAGTTAAATACTATGACTGGATTTTAAAAAGGGACTGGATAATTTTTGTGAGCAACAACGTTGGCAGTCATGCATGCTAAAATAGAGAGTGATCACATCTCGTGCTTCAGAAGCTGACAGTATGCAAGGGTTGGGGAGAAATTGTATTCCACCCCCAGGCATTTGTATTTCTTCCCCCGTTTGTAAAATTCAGAGAAATACTGTTCTTCAGGTGTGGTTAAAGGATTTTGTTTTTAGAACACTGACGTGACTTCAGATGTGACTGTGTCATCCAGGTGAAGACGCTTTCCCTGAGCAGCTGTGCCTTGTCAGGTGTCTGAAGACTGTACTCTTAGCAGAAGGATAAGGGATGAGGGTGTTGGAATGAGCTGGCTGATAGGGAGATAGAATATTGCACTAAAAATAAACCCCAGATCTTCACTGACAACTGTCAAGATTACCTGGTGTCACCTGCTGTTAGAATTGAGGTTGAGTGTGGTTTGGCCTCTATGGGATGGGCTGTAATGTTCCCCATTCATTCTGTAGGACTTCTCTGCCTTCCTGGGCAGCAGCTGCTCCCAGACATGTGTAGCTGTTCAGTGTTTCTTGTTTACTGCTGTTTCAAAATACTCTTCTGACCTCAGGATGACTGTCACTGCTCACGGTGTCTCATGCCTCGAGTTCATCTTCTAACACCCTTGGCAGCTTCCCCCAGATCAGGTGAGATGAGAAGATGTAAATCCTGTTTAACAGGAGGAAGTGGGTGGGGGAAAAGCAAAGAGCAAAGGGACTTGAGGGTATCATTATCATGTCCAGAGATTTTTGCAGGGGGAGGGAGGAAGATGTCTGCATACCCTGGTTGGGTACATCCCGCTCTGTTCTGTCTCTCCCTCAATAAGCAACTAATATCACATTGTCTCAACATGGTTCCTCAATGCCTTGGTTGAAAAATACATGACTGCAAGGCTGACTTTGTGCCCAGAAAATGATGAATTTAAGCTGTGGGATCTTGCTGGGATGATCAGAGAATTTGTTAATTTTCCTCTCGGTTGGTTGAACTTGTGAATTGAACTCTTGAGTTACACTGCCTCTTGGAAGGGTTCAGTGAGTATCTGAGGGGATGGGATTGTGTAGTGGAGAACAGGGAGAAGGAGAAGCAAAGCAAATGGTTGCTTTACACAGTTCTCTAAGGAGCAGTTTGGTGTAGGTCCTGTGAGAGGTGGGCTTGGTGACTTTTCTGTGCATCACACGGGACACTGGAACAGGCAGCAGAAATTTCCCCTTGGGTCAGGGAGTGTTGGGTACATGGTTGGGTCTCTGCATCAGCTTTGAGGAGCACCATTGCCCACCCTGTTCTGGCAGGGGCTTCTTCCCAGAATGGCTGTGGATCTGTAGATGAGGATCACTGCATTGTCATCCAGTTGTCTTCTCAAAGCAGCTGAAGTATTTTTATTGAAATTTTTATTGAAATTTTATTGAAATACGGGGAGTTTGTTTGTTTGGTGTAGACATGCTTCAGCAAAAGTTGTGGACTGAGTGCTTGGTGAATGTGTCATAGATTTACAGAATGAAAACCAACACTGATGCCTCCACTGGGCACTACAGTGCTACGTAGCTTCACAACATCCTGGTGGAAATGTAAATTTTGGTCCAATATTTCCTTCAAAATTTATTTCTTCCTTAGTATGAAGGCTTCAGAGCAGTAGCAGCATCTTACAATTTTTTGCTTTTATTGAGGTGGAGTGTGAGTGGTTTTCATAGTGACTTAAAACAGCATGCACCAAGAGCTTGCTTTAAATAGACAATTTTAATCGAATTTTGCTTAATTTTATTTGGATTTTTTTTGTTGGCTGACAGATGTTGGAACACCTTGATTCACAAATAGAGCCTTTGAAAATGCAGGCTTTTTGGACAGTGAATAGAATTTGCTGTTTCTGCATGTTCATGTAAATAATTAGATGCCTCGGATACATTTACGCAGATTCTTAATTTTCACATTTTTAAGTGACAAATGGCAAATGATTTCTGGTAGGATACTTCTCATTTGTGTTTTTCATGCGTGTCTTTGGATGGAAAATGGAATTTTAATTGAAATGCAAAAGATGTGAATTTTGAGACTTAATAGGAACTTGAAAGAATCATTGACAGGCATGAATTAAAAAAAAAACAAAAAACAACCACACCATCAACAGAAGTACTTTACCATTGTTTCTCAGAAGTTCAGAGCTAATAGATACTCTAACTGTTGCAGAGGTTTCTATGAGTCCTTTATAATTTGGAATTAATTACTCTTTGAACTGAACCATTTGAGTAAATTGAAATGAGACACTTGCAGAAGTAGCTGTTGAATGTAAAAGATACCTTAGCATTTCAACAAAGGCTGGCTCCAGGAGGGAACTGAACCGTAAATTCACTGGTCCAAACTTTTTTGTGTAAATTATAGGCTTACTATTTTTATTTTATTTAAATTACAGTCGGCATTTGCCCTAATATATGCTGTTATAATTTCATGCTGGATTTGCAATTAAGTTTATTTTTGGAAGAATGCATTTAAGTGGTTTATATAAAACTATTTTCTATTTTTGTAAATGAAATAATTGGTTTTTATCTACTTACAATTTTATGCAGATTTTTTTTTTGGGGGGGGCTTGGAGGTTAGGTAAGGAGAAATGTAATGATTTGAGAGTGTTTTCATAAAGAAGATTGTCACTATCTAAGGGCACTGGTGGGCTGGGTTTACTCTTCTTGAGGCATGTTCAAAATCGAGTGACAGCTGTTAAAGAAATGGTGTAATGGGTGTATTATACAACAAATTTTATTTGTGAATGTTTTTCCTGGTAAACATAAGAAAGCCAAATTGTCACTATGTTTTGAGTCTGACAGGGAAATAAGAAAGATGCTCGTGATGTGATTTCTCAGGATGCCTGGAAATGGTACAATCCATGGCAAACCTGGTGGACAAGTGAGTGTTAATTGTGTGCAAGCCAGACTTGCTATTTTTAATTGGGCCTTGCTATCATGTCTCTTCACAGATCAATTTGGAGAGCAAGGGGAGTTGAGTGATGAGTCATTATTGAGTTAGTACAATCACAATTGATCTCCATTTCCTGTTGATTCCAAAATTACTGAAGTGTGAAAGCTGAGAGTGACTGATGACTTCTTGGAGGGGAGTTTGAGGGTGGAATGTGGAAGTGACTCTGAAGTTAATCAGTGCTGGCCTGGGTGTTGGGACAGGAATGTTCTCAGTGAGAACAGGTGTGTGTCTGCCATGGAGGCTGTGGGGAGAGTGGGATGGGCTGAGGTACCTACAGGGATGGGCATCTGGGCACTAAAACAGCCTCCTTGGCAAGGTGAGGGGGGAGAGGTTTCTTGAATGGCTACTGGTAGGCCTGAAAAGATTAAATTTTTCATTAGTCTCCTCAGGACTGAAGATCTCTTTTGCTTGACCCGTGTTTCTCTCACTTTGCTCAGAAGATTTTATCTTGAAATCCTTTTGCTCCCAGGTATTATTTACTGTGAAAGTCTCCCTCTTCTGCAGGGTGAACATCAGGCTGCACAGTGACAGAGGATGGGATGTAGGGACAGCAGTGTTGCATGATGGAGAAAGTCTCACCTACCTCTGTTAGTGCTGGTGATTATCTTTTGATGAATTCCTGATCTGGTTACTTTGCAGCTTTGTTCTTTTCTTGTGATGAAATGGGATTAATGCTCTTTTGACAGATAGTTACTGGCAATGTGATAACATGCAGGTGAGATTTAAGATGTCTCTTTTTCCCTTCTAGAACTTATAGCTAGCAACGTTTTTTATTTGTTTTTGCTAGGAACTATTAAGTTAATGTTTCTGGGCTCTGCCCACATTGCATATGTGAGAGTAAATTCTGCTGAAAGGGGATTTGTTGGAAGAAGTTAAAGAGAGGATATATACTGTTCTGAGTTATATTTGGAAACAAGCTATAAAGAAACCTTAAAGTTCAGGAAGAGAAAACTTGGTTTAATTCCCTGGAGGAATAGGAGGAGGTGTGAGCTAAGACTGTCCCTTCTCCTCTGTTTATTGTGTTCCTCACAAAGTTCTGTTTTCAAAGAATTTTTCTGAAGTGGTACTTTGAAAAGCAAAATAACAATCTCTATTTTGTCTTATGACTGTTCAGATGGTCTTTGAACTGTTGGAACTTGTCACGGATGTACACTCAGATATGCTGTGTTGAAACAGGAATAAAGTAGGAGGACAAATATTTTTTTCCCATTGGAAAGTGTATACAAACTTTTCCCAATGTTACCATAGTCAGGACTGTAGAAAGCTGAGACGGGGGGGAAAAAGAGACACTTGATCTTGCTGCCTGAGAACAGTTTGATTTTCAAATTTATAAACAAACCAGGAAAAAAAGTCTTGCAGGCTTCTTGACGTGCCAGGTGTGTGGCTTTCACGTTCAGAAAAGCAGATTCAGTTGATCTGGATTTGAAACAACCAGAGAAACAGATTGCAAAGAACTTTCCTTGAGAAAAAGTTGAGCGAACAGAGAGCTTCGAGTCGCGAGGTTGAAATTTGGTGATGTGTGGAAAGGACACCAGTTTTCTGAGAAGTACCATGCTCCTTCAGTGAACTCAGAGGTAAGAGTTTTGCCACACTTAGGAGGTGGGTCTTAGTCTTGAGGATTCTGGGAGCTTTGGGAGAGCTTTATTAGGAGTGATGGTGGCAGTTCTCAAAGCTGTCGCTTGCGGATTCTTCGGATGCTCAAAGCCTTACTACCATATACCTTGTCTTGGAGGATCTGTGTTGCTGTGTCTCAGTGCAGAAGCACTTTGTTAAACCAATTAAATGCATAATATTTTTATAATACTTGTGTTTTGGAAAAATCAATATGACCAGTTTCCCTTTGAAATGACAAGAAGCCTGTTGTGCTGACAAAGTAGAACGCGTTAGGAAGTGGTGCTTTGTATCCTCTCAAGAGTAATCTGCTCTTGTTTTTTCTTAATCAGCAGGATGTTCTCCTGGATGTCAGATGTCTAAGTTGGTTTTCTGATCTGTATTGGAGAAGAGTGAGGGGGGGGAAAAAAAAGTCAGAGAAACAGAGGAGGTTAAAATGCTTTATAGCATCAGCAAGCCTGCAGCTCTGTGTTTCTGTGTTTTAGTGAAACAGGTATTTACCACCTTAGCTCTGGACACTTTGTGTTTATATTTGTGTTTTAAGCAATAAATAAAAGAACAGCTTGCCCTTCAGAAGAACTTAATGGGTAGCCGGCTAAAATACTCTGGAGCACAGGAGACATAATTAACCCTTTTCCCTTTAGCTTGGTTACATTTCAGGTGGTAACACAAGATGTCTAAACCACCCAAAATTGCTTATTTACCAGTTCACTGAAGTAAAGGTTTTTCATGTTGATTGCCTGAAAATCAAACCTCTTCTTCCTCTCTTCATTGCCCACTTCTCCTTCTTGGTTTCTGCTCTGCAGTTTCCAAATTTGCAATATGTCTAGTAGTAATGGCCTTTAAAAAAAAAAAACAAAAAACCAACACAACAAAAAAGAACAAACAAAACCCTATAAACTTAAAAGCAGACAGTGAGGAGAAGAGCTTATTTCCCATCAGACTTGCACAAGACTATAGAGAACAGATCTTGGAAGTTTAGGCACTTGTTCAGTCCTTCCAGTGGAATTTTTAAAACACTTTGCTTTTGATTCAGTAAAGGGCGGGGACTTTAAAAGGACTGACAGCACAACCAGGGTTTGACTTGTAGCACAAATGAAGGTGATCCTGAGGTATTTTGCTTTACTGACCAGGCACTCAGGTAGCACAGATCTGTTCTGAACTGTTTCTCTTAAGATAGTTTAGGTACCACTCTGTGGAAATGGGCTGAAAGGAGATGGAACCTGAAACCTTCCACCTTTTTTACTTTTCACCTTAACTCTCCTTGAAGAATGTGAATCGGTGTGAGAAAACATCTGTAGCTCCTACTGGGTCAAATAGAGGTTGAGATAAAAATACATATCTCTGTGTGTATTGTAATATTGATCCTCATGTGGTAAATAATTCCTTGGCAGCAGGATTACCAAATCTGAGGCTTAAAACTTCATTTGTAGATTTTGGTGCAGTCTTTCTGCTGGCTCTTGGCTCAGACCTGCTTTTTGTTCTTTGATGGGTACCTTCTTCTTTACTTCCTTTTGACCAGCCTTTCCTTTCAGATAAAATGTCATCCTTTGGATTGGTCTTGGTATATCTGGAGCTCACTGCAGCTGTTAGTTCACTACCTACTTTCTTTTTGTTAGGGTAAGAGTAGGTCTGAGGGAAGGGAAGATGATGGGGGCAAGTCAGCCCATCATCTTTTATTGTTCCCAGAGGACACCAGAGATGACTGTGGTTGTGGTGCTACACAATGTGGTCATTCCTGTCACTGGAGGACTCCTTTTCTTGAGTGGTTGCCTTTCCCAAAGCAGACTAGAAAATTTTCAGTTTAAAGGCTCTGTGTGACCTTTCTTCTACAGGGGGTGGTTTGGGAATTCAGGACTTTCTCTTTGTGTTCTAAATTGCTGGTTAACTGTGGAGGAAATAAGGAGGCTAAGTCCTGGTTTCTGAAGTTGAGTGAAGCTGGCATGTGGTAAAGCAAAGCACAGCCTGCTCAGATGTGTTTTTTTAACATGGAACCAACCAGCCTTGCACAAATACCGTGGTTTTCTTTCCCAACAGCAGTGAGAGGCCAACAGGGCTGTCAGACAAGGGAGGTGAGGCCAAGGACTGTCCATCAGCTCAGCTCTCCAGATGCTTTTGCCTTCAAGCTAACTGTTGGAAAAGATTTTTTTTGTGTGTCTTCCTGTTCAGGTGTTTTGTACCTGCACTGTTTTAAATTTTGTCTTTAATGTTCTGTTAATTTATGTCTTCCTTTGTCACTCAGACTTTGTTTAGAGCTTTGCAGTGGAGCTGTTTGTAGCTGTGTGTGTGGCACTGTTACCCAATCTGGTTCTGCCACTGAACACCCACCCTGTAGGTGCAGTTTGTGTTGGCAGGAGCTGTTTGGTTTGTGTCACTTCATGTTGCATATCCTAACTACAAGCAGAAGAACTTTTTTTGGGGTCGCTGTAGTGGCCCATCCGTTGCAGTGGACATTAAGGTCTTCCTTTTCTTATATTATTGGCAGCTGATCTTACTGTACATTGGGGAATGCAGGATGCTGTCATCAGTTCTGGGATGATTTTAGAGGGGATGCAGGATGCTGTGATCAGTTTTGGGATGATTTTAGAGTTTGGTGAAGCCTTTCTTGTGCCCAAAGGACGCAGTCTTGCCAAAGCTTTGTTGAACGTAGTCTGGATGCAGAGAGAGATTTTCTATGATGCAGTCATGTAGCCTAATTTTTTTAAGTCCTGTGAGCAGGTTCTGTCTGTATGACACCTTCCTTCTTGTGAAGAGATGTGCAGAGTGATTTCTGCTGATGGTCCCTCTGTTTGAGAGATGAAGATGAGGTAATGTTTTTTTTGTCTGTCTTGCACAATACAAAATGGTTGTGTTGTTACTCATGATGAAAGAGTTTCAGAATGTAACAAAACTAAGGACTGTGTATTTAAGAGTATATTGCAGGGTTCATGTGTTTTCAGTTTTTATGTCTAGCTCCTCTTGTTGCAGTGAATAAAATTTGCTCTTTGAAATATTTTTTAATTTCTCTAAAGAAAGATGCCTTATCATAGGTTAGTTCTATAATAATTAAAATATTAAGGAGCACACACTTGTTAGCAAAGAGCACTTTGCTGAAGAAACAGATTTGCTCAGCAGGTTGTGGTTCCAGGGGTTCTAGGGCTAAACAACTTCTGCCAACAGTAGCCCACTCCACAAGTATCCAGGGAAGATACCACTCATGGTGGGTGAGAAGGTTTATTGCAGTTGTGAAACCCCAAGTCTGAAAAGATGTTGACATCTAAGAATTGTGCTTTTAAGAATTGGCTCAGGTTAGACCTAGTAAAGCATGTTTAGGTCTACTTTGCCTAGTGAATGAATAAGTTAACATTAAAGGTGTAAAAATCTGGTTTTGGGTATTTCCCTTTGTAGATATCCACTCTAGAAACCTAATTTTTTTTTTTTTTAATGCCCCATATAACACTCCTTTCTTTCCATCAGATACCTAATTTTGTATTGTTCTTAGTAAATGCAGAGCTGTAGAATTGAATAAAGATGTCAGTACTAAGTAAATACATTACTCATCTTTTGGTTCAGCTTGTGGAAGCTTTTATTTATCTTCAGAGAAATGAAAACTTGAGTGCTGGTAGTTGATTCTGCAGAAAAGGGAGGGAGGACTCCATTTCTGTGCTTCTTAACCCTGTTTCTCTGCTTGTTTCTCACCTGTGTGCATCCCTGGTTTGTGGGAAGTGTTCTTTTGTTTTCCTGGGTATCCTCTGAAACAATAAATACCCTGTGGGAGTGCTGCTGTTCTAGTCTAGAGGAAAATGTCCTTGGTTGGGCTGTGTTTGTGTTACCAGAAGTGAATCCAGAGCATGCAGTTGGCCTGAAAAGTGAGTTCACAGAATTCCTACTGGTATAGCCACTTTGGTTCATATTTGCCTGAAATTGTGTTCTGGTGCAACTGCTTTTGGCTGATAAGACCTGAAGGACTATTCACCTTGTCTCTGGTGCCAGCCTGCATGTTTTACCTTGTATTAGGTGAAAAAGGTTCTTTTTTCAATCTCGTTAGCTCATGGCTGGAAAGCCCCACAGCACCTGCATATATATAATGCAATACCTTTCAAGCCCTTTTTGGGGATTGCAAGTTGGTCATATTTTAACTGCTCTGAGAAAGCAGGTTCCAGCATGACTTTTGTGATCTTCAGCTGAATAGGTGCCATGTGAAGGGAGAGGTGGGAGAGCTCCCTGTTCTGTTAAATGAAGTTGGATGGCACTGTCTTTTCCTTTGGTGCAACTAGATTTTATTTAATTTTATTTTATACTATCTTAAATCTCTTTACAGGTGGAAATAAGGGACTAATTGAAATCTTAGTACAGTTTGTTAAAACAGAGGGAGGCCAGAAAATGTAGGATTTCTGTGTTTGAGCACAAAAGGGAGAGAGCACAGGACAGTAGGGCCGTGTGTTGCCTATTGTTGAGGGTAATTGCATCAGACTGTAATTTTTCTGTGGATTTAAGTACAACTTCCTAATGTCCCTTTCTTAAATCCTTTTCTGACCATTATGGGTGCAATTATATGTTATCATACTGGTTTGTCAACTTGCTTCTAATGAAGCCTGAGTGATCTGGCTTGGTTGGCCAGACATTTGAAAAACAAACCAAACCAAACCAGAACCCAAAAACCCCAATCCAACCGCAGATTAGTGAACAAACAAACAAAGAAAAACAGGAAAAAACAAGCAAGCAAACAAACAACATCAAAAACAACAAAGAAAAACACCCAGACCTTCAAAATAAACTTTAAAGAAGACAGGTTTCCTAGATTACTGGAGGATGGCAACTCAGCAGGCAGCTAGCAGCATAGTAAAGTCACTCGAAATGTGAGTTGCTGCACCCAGCCACATGATGAATTTTCATTCTGGAAGAATTGGCTGCTTATCCAGGCTACTGAAGTATATGTCCCATAGGTTTCTGACAGCCAGTTGCTGAGTCACTTGGATGTATGGACAATTTATTTTAAAAATAAATAAATAAAAGCATGCACACAACTTTTTTTTTTTTTTTCTTTTTGAAAGGTGGAGAACGACAGTCCCCAGGAGACACAATTTCTGCTAAGCTCTATTGTCATCACAGATTGTGAAACATAAATTCAGTGTTACAAACAGCTTGTAATTTCAGTCTTCCATTTTTGCTTCAGCAGGCATTAGACTGAAGCTACTGGGATAGGGCTGAAACATTATGACAGTTTAAAAAAAGTTTAACCCTCAGGGTTATTGGTGATAAGGTGCCACCTGCTTGCTTCTGTCTTAATGTATTGTGTATGGAATGGAAAGCTCTGATTTTGTGGTGCTGTCAGAAAAGGGATGATGCAGGGTAACTGCTTACTTCTTCTGCAGTTCTACTCGTTGGACTTCAGAAATTTCTCACAAACTGGTAAATTTGGCCATACTGACATCAGTGGGGGAGGAATTAATTGTAGGTTTGGTCTTCTGTTACCTTTTTGTCTTTTTTTTTTTTTTTCTTTTTTGGTTGAGTGGCAGAGAATCATTCAGGCATTGTCCATAACCTGAATGCTACAAATCAGAGTTAAATTTGGTGCTCCTACTTCTTGGTGTGGTATCCAAGGGTTCTGGGGTGATCATGCAACCTCAGCCACTTGCATATTACCAGCTTTCCAACACCTTCCTCCATTTTTGCCCTGGATACCCATGAGGATGAACAGAAGCCCATGCCAGCTGAGCCACCCACTCATGTTAGGCTGTTTCAGTGGTAGGGAGATAACAGATGTGGCTTCAGAGGAACCCCTGAGGGATGTGCTGGGTCAGTGCAGCCTTGGTGAGAGAGGATTAATTTGAGGATGACTTTGTCATGAGGATGCTTTCACGTGAGCTGGGCTAAATTTAGACCCACTTGCTCTGGTGAGCTCTGTAGGGAAAGCATCAATCAATATTATTAAAAGGATTCAGTTCATTTTGCTGGCTCCATTTTTGCTAAGCTGCTGTTCCTGTTGACATTCGAAGTAAAATGTTGGCAGAGAGAAAGCAAGTGAGGTGAGGGACTGAAATGTGATTTATTCTGAATATTTTTTTGTGTGTAAACTTACAGGGAGGTTGGAAGAAGTTCATGGAAAGCAGCAATGCCAGAGTTATCTTTAGCCAATGACAGCTGAAATTGCAAGAGCAAAAAGGCAGAGCCTGTTTGAGTTTGTGATGTGGGTTGTAGCCTTTCTGTGTGTTATTTTTGTGAATGTTTTGTACTGGTCAGCTTGGTAACACAGTGGACCTTGGTTTGGGAATATATAGTCAGTAGAGTGGTGGAAGAGAAAATTAAAGTAGGATGTGTGTATTTTGTGGAGTGCTGTGGGAGACAAGGAGAACGTGTGGAGAAAGGGAATCCAGTCACTTTTTAGGGTATTTGAGCCAAATTTGATTGTCCTATTGTGACACCCCTTCTTCCTTCCAAATCTGGGAGAGAAGCGTTCTGTAAAAGGCAGCTTGGAGTGACACAAGGTAAATTAATGATAGTTGACTGCATTTCTCAGAAATTAGAATCTACATTGCAATATAATCCCCAGTCCCATGAGAGTTTAGAAGATCATTGTGGTCTAACTTCGTCCTCCAAAGCTTAACTTTTAATTAAGTGAAGAAAAACCCCAAGCTCTCTTCCCTGGGCTTTCAGTGTGTAAACATAAAGGTTCTCAACACTGTACTCAAATGGAAACAGTTGTTTTTTGTTTGGGTTTTGAGTATTCCCTTTCATGTCTTGCAAACCAAAGATGGCAGTGTTTTGCTAGTGCTGGAAATACAGAGGTTAAAATATAATTATGAACTTGCTTAGCAAGAGCTAAAATGTTTGATGTTTTCTGGATTGTGGGGTGCCTTTTATCTATCCCTTCCCTTCTCATGCAGAAGGATGTAACTTGATAATGTTGGTAAATGTAAAGCAGTTGATGTAGTGTATTCAATGAGGAGGAGTAGTTCAGTGGTTAGGGAGAGAGCTTGAATCATGTGCTGTAGATTTAGTTCCCTCTTTGTTACTGGTTCTGACATCCCAGGAGGTAATACAGAAGCTGACTTCCCTGGGAAGAGATCTAGTGATTGATGTGACACATGCAGGATAGGTGAGCTTAGAGAGTACAGAAATTTTGTGGGAGGTTGTGTAAGTACATTAAAGACACTAAAATATATATTTCATTCATAGTGTCACTACGAAGGCAAAACCAAGAGCTCAGTGGGTGGTGGAATCCTGTGTTAATGTAAAGTGTCATAAGCAATCTCTCCAACCACTGATTTCTGTGAACTCCACATTTAATTTCTTCTTTGCATAGCATGCAATTAAAGAATCTTTAGGCTTCTGCAATAATTTCCCCCCCTGTGTCTGCAGATGGTGAAGCTGTGCTGAAACTTTCCAAGCACTCAAAGGGAAATTGCAGTTACTAATCTGTTCCTTCTCAGTCTTTTTTACCTTTGCCTTCCAAATCTTGGAGTAAAACTAAGGAAACAAACTCAGCTTAAGACCAGGCCATGGTCTGCAGGACCTCTCTGTTCACCGATGACTCAATAAGAACTCTTGGATGATTTTTCTTCTTCAGGGCTGTATGACAGTCCTGATGGTTTTCTTAAAACAAGCATAATACTTAGCAGTAAGAATTAAGAGAGAGGTTAAGGTCATGTTTTACCTTTCCTTATTTATCATCTCTATGAGTGTAACATTTTCAGACTATTCTCTCTGTTTCCACTGATGTGTCCTTCTGCTTCTTTTCTAAGCAATTGCAGCTGTGTAGAAAAGAGGCTCCTTTTAAATCTGCCATTGGGCTTTGTCATCTGTTTAGCTCCTTTTTCCTAACCTGATCCAAACCAATTTTTCAGGTACCATGGAGATTAGGATGCTGTCATCATCCAAAATTCTTCTTTAACCTTCAGATGTCTTCAGGGTATTTTTTTTTTCCTATTTTTTTTTTTTTTTTTTTAATTATTACTATTTTTTCCCCCCCCATTTGGTTTTCTCCAACGTGTTCTGAGTTGATCCAGTATATAGTGAACATGTCAATATGCAGACCATTCTATATTATGCAGATTTAAATCCACCCAGTGCAATAAGTGAGTTCTTTGTTGTTCTGAGGGAGGGATGGTAACTCTGGAGATGCTTGTCTTAAAAAGGATGCTGCATGCTGTGGATCTGGGAGCAGGGCTGCTGGACTGCAGCCACATGCAGTAGCTGTTTTGGCCCCTTTTTTAAAATGAAGGACCTGCCATAGATTAAAACTAAAAAACACATGATGAAAAGGAAGTGGCTCTGTTGGGAATAAATAACAACACTGGTCAGAAGATGTGCTGATCTCCCAGAAAGACCCACAGCTCTGAAGTGACATTGCTGAAGGATGACGTGGCCAAGCCTCTTTCATTAGAGGAGTTTGGGAGGGAGCAATATTAATGTGTTCAGTAACAGCAGCTCCTAGCTGACCCAAGGAGCAGTAGCTGTCTGGGAAAGCAGATTTCTTATTAAGAGTGTGCTGAGAAAAAGCCACTACTGGCAAAGTGAGATTTTTCTGGTGGTGGTGGTTGTGTGAGCAAGCTACTCTGCTAAAAGTAGAACTAGCCACAATTGTTTTTTTGTATTAGGGCTTGTAGTTCCTCCTTTGTGTAGGAAATGATCCAGTGCTGATGGTAACATACTGTACTTGTTACCACTGTACAGAATTTCAGGGTGGATGAGAAGTTGAGCAACCTTATGCTTTCCCTTAAAAAAAAAACAAACCCAAACTTTTGAACCCTTTTATGGATCACAGACTTTGTTGTCAGAAGGGGCCTTACAGGTCCTGGGCAGGAAGATAATAGGGAATATGAAACGTTTCTGCACCTTCAAGTACTTTCTTTCAGCAACCAGTGTAAGAAACTTTTTTTTTAATGGAAAAGCTGAAGGTGTCTGGGCTCGTTATTTATATTATGGCTTTGCATCTGGACTCTGAAGTAAACAATTTTCACATAAGGGAAGTGAAAAAGAAGAAAATCAAAGGGAAATCATACCTTGCTTTAGTAACGTCATGAGTATACAAAACAGGAGAAAGGTGAATGGGAGTTGATTTCAACTTGCTAGTTAGGTGCAAATGGCAAGTACTTGATCCTGATTCTCATTGCAGAAATATAAATGGCTGCACAGGCTGAACGAGTCTGTTGCTAGGGAAAGCCTGACCCAGCTGGAGCAGGCTGTGGCTGAGAAGACCTTAGGGTTGTGAAAGGGTTGTGCTGGGATGGCTCAGTGACTCAGATCTGCCGTGATGCTGCTTTAAGACTTCTTGCATTGTTGGGAAAGTCAGGTAATGGTGATTGCTCCGTCTTTAATTTCTGGCTGCTTGACCACTCAGTGTAGTACAACCTTTTAACATTACCCAAAGAAGTAAAGAACCAAAGGCAAGGTTTAAAAGCAGGTGGTGTATATATATATATTTTTAAAGGCAAACCAAAGCACAGTTGTGCTTCTTTAGAAGTTCCAAATGGAATACCTGGGAGGAATACAAAATCTGAAAGCAAGAGCTGCAGCTTGTTGAAGTGGTTTCTTGCAGGAGGTGAATTCTCTTACTAAAACCAGTGAATGTGTGAACTGTCAATCCTGCCTTCTAATACTTCAGTATTGATAAATTAAATGCTCTGAATGCATGTGAATGTGTGGACAGCTGGGACAGATGCTGCAGCAAGCAGGAGTTGCATTGCAGGCTGAGTTCTGCAGAAAGAATGGTTCCTTCAAAACACTGAAGGGCAACAGGCAGATCTTTTTCAGGAGGAGTAGCAAGTGACCTGAAATAACTACTGGATACATAAAAAAGAAGAAAGACCTGCAGCACCAAGTAAATGATTATGTGATGATAGATGATGATTAAATAGCAGGTGTTTCTCAAGGTGGCAGGGTTCTTCTGCATGTCAGAATGTTTTTTATGATCAAGATAAGCATTAGTAAATCCCTAGTTAAGGTTGAGAAGAAACTACAGGATCCCTGTACATGGAGCTTTGTGTGTCACACGCTGCTCTGCTGTCTCTGTCCCATCTGGGTGCAGTCAGCTCTGTGCCCAGCACTGCACATGGTTCTTCACAGCCTGGAGCAGCTCCTAGAAAGGAGACTTGCCAGGAGATTCTGCCAGATTAAGGAATAGGCTGCAGGCTGCAGTAATCATTCTCATGGTATCAACCTGTTATGTCCAATCATTGCTGCTGTGGTGGTTCAGTGACCCCATCTCAGTTTACATGATCAGACCTGGCTCTGTCCTCTGGCTGGTGATGGGCTCTGGGGCCTCAGGAAGGCTGCAGCCTGGACTGGCTTTTTCTGTTACCTTGGGAAGTTCACATGTCCTGCAGCTTGGCCCTGGGATGTTCCTGGGAGGGGGAACAAAGAAAAAAATCACAAGTGGGCTTCTTGTTGGTGAAACTCAATGCATTGCTTCTCTTCGATAGTTCACTGTGCTGGGGAGTTATCTTTTAAGCAAATAAAGACTTTATTTTGTTTAAAGAACTGATTTCTCACTCAGAATTAGGTGCTTAGTTTAGAATAAGTCTGAGAAATAGGAAAGGTTTGGTAATTTGCAAGCAGATGAATGAAAACAGCATGAATGTGACTATTGGTCCTTATCCTGGGTGTTCCTAATCTACCCAAAAAGCTTGGGACAGAGTGACAAACAGATGTCCCATTTTTATTTTCCAGTAGTAACCAAAGTAAATACTTAGTAGTTAATTTCCAGTCCTGAATTGAACATGAAACTAAGATATACTAGTCATCTTAAAAAAGTTCTATAAGCTGGAATATCAGATGCTGTTAAATGGAATATAAATGCTCTAAAGACCATTTTATGTGTACTTCATTCTGTCTGACAGACCAGTTTATATTGCAAGTCTGTGTATGCTCTCTCTAAAATGGGATCCAAAGGAAACACAGCACAGCCAAATAGAAATTGTAGTTGACTTTGAGCTCTGATTAATTTGTTTTTCATGTAATCCTTTTCAGGGCAGTGAGAAAAAGATGATGCATTGTAGTGTAGTTAACCTTCCATGAACAAGGTGAACTTTAAAAGAAATTTCTTTTCTTTTAAAAAAATAAATAATCCATCTGCTTTAATTGTAGCTGTTTTTTTCCAAACATCAGTATAGACCAAAATGCTTATTACCCTGTGCTTATTATGTTTGGGTCTCTGCAGTTCTCTTCATGTGCATCAAGTTCTGCAAAAGGTAACTCACTTGATAAACTAATAAGTTCTTGTATCAAAAAGATCAACAGTGTGCTTATCAGTTCCTAACATCAGAGCCCACTGAACTTTATCCGTTTATGTACTTAAGGGAATGATGTTTCATAATTGAGGCAAGTGAGTGCATACTTTTGCCATAAACTTCTAGAAATCTCATTGATTTATAAATGCATTACACATCTAAAATTAAGTAACTTTCAAGCTGAAACAAGCATAAAGCTAAAAGCAATATGACTTTTAAAACCCAGCCTCAGAAAAGATGCATGAATGAATCTATAATGCTTTAGTTAACGCTTGTTGCCATTTCTCTTATAAATTGTTCTTTAGGGTATTGTAACTCAGCTGTTTTTAAACCCATCACTCTGGAACCTTGCCTGCAAAATGTCAGCACAAGTGGAACTTTTATTTCTTTAACAAACTAAAGGGCTTGGAGCAGTTAGGCTTTCTAAAATTTTATGGCAGTTAAATAAATTTTGCTACTTTGGCTTTACCGTAGTGGGAACCATACCATTCACCTTCCCCTGCCAGCAGGTAGAGACAGAAACCAAAACAGCTGAATTGGGTAAACAATGCCTCAACCTGCCTTGTCTTCAAAAAAACCCAAAGAACAGAGAAGCTGGATGTCAAAGTGTAAATATACACTCATGTTATTGTTGGGCTGTGCTTCAGGCAGAGGGTACTATCCCTTGAGGGTGGAAGGAAGCATGATTGCTTTAGAAGAAATCTGAGAAGTTGAAAGCAAGATTTGAGTTACCCACATATTAAAGGAATTTAATTAGGGTTGAGATTCTTTCCTACAGATTCAAGAGAGAAGTCCACACTTCTGCTGCATCATTTGGCCAGTACATCTCTTACCAGGTTTCCTCTCTGGGAGTTGATTCCCCTCTCCCATCTGGCTTCTAGAGCTGTGTAATATCAACTTATTCACCTTTTTTAATGATTTCCTGAAGTTAAAGCCTTGACACATATTCCAGGCAGTAGTGTGCAATTGTTCTGTAGTCAGTATAAACAAAAATGGGAATTTTCCATCTCGGTGGTCACAATGGCCAAGTTCATTCCCCAAACCTTTAAAAAAGAAAAAACAAAACTAACCCTTATGCCAAGAGTAACGTACATACAGTAAAACTTTCTTGCATATAGCTGCTACTAGTGCAGCAAATCACATTTTAGTAGTGTCTGCTTTCAGCTTGGGACTTTGCAGAAGGAAGATTAGGTAATAGTTTGTGTGGAAAACATCTGTTTCTTAAGAAAGATTTCACCCTCTTGTTTTTTTAGGTTGTCTCTCTAAGAAGAAAGTCCTTCAGTCCTTTAAAGACTTAAAAGTCTTTAAGTCATTGCAGGTTATTAGAGTTGCTGTGGTTTTAGCATGCTCATGTTCTGGATCCTTTGTTAGCTTAAGTTATTAGCCTTAGATAAGTGTTGTGGGATGGAAGGACTGCTTTCTATTGTCAGTGCAGTTTCTGAATCCCTGGACAATTTGTCTGGGTTAGAAGTTTTTTGGCTCCAGTGTTTGTTTAGACCTTTTTCTTGTCTGAGGAAAAGATGTTGTTAAAATAATTAAGCCTAGCATGCATGAAAAGAGAACCTTTCCACAAAATTGAATTGCTTGGGGTTTATTTAAGTTCTGGGTTGCGTAAATAAATTGGCCTTTTACTTTGTTTGGTTACAAGCAACTTACTATCTATTCTGAGGCATCTTTTTTCCATGTTTTCTGCAGAAGACAAAGTCTGAGGGTTTCTAAGAACAACACCTCTCTGCACTCCATGGTTCTTTGTTTTACATCAAAGTGCATTTCATGTGTCTAATTATTACATTATTAGTACACTTTTATTCCAGCCCCTTTAAATTTTTTATTGTGGTAAATGTCTAATATGAAAAGACCTAATAGAGATTCATTAGTGAATAATCCTTTTGGTCATTGTTTTCTTTTGAGTGCATTGAGATCAACCTGCTGTTTTCAAGGGAAATTCCTCACTGTGATGCTGTGTGATCTTGTAAATAAATTTATCCTGTGTTTGTTAGAACTCCAGAAACTTTATTGTATCTTGATGCCAAAATTGGTGCAACTTGCAATGTGAATTCAGTGCGTAGGCCAAGCACTTTTCTTCCCAGGCACGCTGCATGAAGTGCTGACCAGCTTTTCATGGATTTTGTGTTGCTGATCTATTGCCAGACAACCATTCAAGAATTAGGGATAGTTTGGCTTGTGACCCTGGGAAGAGTGATTCGAGAAATAAGTAGTAATTTTCAGGAAAGTGTTCCCTCTTATGTCCATGGATCTTTAGGGGGGTAAATTGGTAATGTACTGACCAGTGGGTCACTCTCTATGTTGCCTGACTTGTTTGGAGTCATGTGGCTAAACCCCTGATCTGGTCACACATGTCATGATGTAATATGAAACAGGATGTGTGGATTCATTTGGTTTATCTTTGTGGTCCTCAACCTAATGTAGCTCTTTTCAACAGCAATAATAGAATAACATTTCTCTGTGTGCTGCTGTGGAGCTTGAATCTCTGTGCTGGTCCTGGTAGTGTTTGTAGTGATAGGTTAAATGAGATGAGTATTTGGTGGAGGTGTAAATCAAGTACTTGTGTCCTATTTTAAGACTGCTACCTAACCAAGAAGTTAGAAATTCCATGATCATCTCAATATCCAATGTGACTTACAATAGGACAAGGGGCAGCAGTTACACACTGGGCCATAGGTGGTTCCATATAAATATCAGGAAGAATTTTTCACTGTGAGGGTGACAGAGCACTGGAACAGGCTGGCAGGGAAGTTGTGAAGTCTCCATCCCTGGAGACATTCAAAACCCACCTGGACATGTTCTTGTGTGACCTGCTTATAGGTGAACCTGCTGTTGCAGGGGGAGTTGGACTCGATGATATTTCAAGGTCCCTTCCAACCCCTAATTTTCTATGATTCTATGATCCTATTTGCAGTCTAGTTTCAAAAGGCATAAAAATGCCTTATTTCCTAACTTTGCTTTCTCTCTTCTACATTTTCAGTTTGTGGGCCAAACGTTGACATTCGCAATGACATCCATGAGCTGAAACGCCTGGAGAACTGTACGGTCATTGAGGGTTTCCTTCGGATCCTGCTCATCTCCAAAGCAGAGGATTACCGCAACTTCCGCTTCCCAAAGCTCACAGTCATCACTGACTACCTGCTGCTCTTCCGAGTGGCAGGCTTGGAAAGCCTCAGTGATCTCTTCCCTAACCTCACAGTCATTCGTGGGAGAAACCTCTTCTACAACTATGCCTTGGTTATCTTTGAAATGACAAATCTGAAAGAGATTGGGCTTTACAACTTGAGGAACATAACACGCGGAGCCATTCGGATTGAGAAGAACTCTGACCTGTGTTACCTCTCCACAGTGGACTGGTCTCTCATCCTAGATGCCGTGTCCAATAACTACATCGTTGGGAATAAACCCCCAAAGGAATGTGGGGACTTGTGTCCAGGAACAATGGAGGAGAAGCCGCTGTGTGAGAAGACATCGATTAACAATGAGTACAACTACCGCTGCTGGACCACCAACCACTGCCAGAAAAGTAAGATTTTAGTAGATTGTTTCTTTTTCTTTTACCCCTTTCTGAAGGAAACATTTAGGTTTTGTGGCTTGATTTTCAGCTCTTAGCAACTTAAGCTTTTCTTGTAGTCATGTGTAGTGCACATAATGAGCTACCCAGTTCCCACGCAAATAGTTTCCTCCCCAACCTGTGCAGAATCATCTCCCTTGATTAAAAGAAAACAAAAACAACAAAAAGCCCTCACAAACCTCACAAACTTTCTGGATTATTGCTTCATGGAGGAGATGTGCAGTAAGTGTAGAATTAAAGCCACTATAGCAATGCTGGAACCAGTTTTACCTCACCTGAGGGCTTTGGCAGGTGGCTTTCTAGTGACATCTTCTCCTTGCTGAAGTGATGTTTTCCAGGGTCATTGCTGTAACTGGACTAACTTTGATTTTGACATTGTTAACTTGACTTGCTTTGACTTTGTTCCTTGCCTCCCTCAGCATGGAACTTCAGAAATTCCTGTAATGGTAAATTCTGTATGTAAGAACTTTTTTCCTGCAGTCAGTTTTTTACAGTACAGTTGGTAGGGTCAAAGAGTTCAATCTTGACTCTCATTGAAATTACCCATTCTGTTCTTAACTGGCATTATGGGGTTTATGTCTTTCTGATAGCAAGTATTAGCAAAAACAAAACCTGATCTCAGTTTTTAAAAATAGAGTAAACAAATACATAGTTTACTCAGATAACTTGATTAACTGGAAGGCTTTTTGAGTTCATCCTGTAACTTTATGAAAGCTGAGCTCTGCAGTATCAGTAGGGTTTATTTACAAGCAGCCCTCACTGGGACCAGCAGTTCCTAAATTCCACTTGTGGTGCTGACCAAAGCTGCTATATTGATAGGAAATGTGAGAGAAAATGGGAACAGGGCTAATAGTCAAGTTCCTTTCATTTGGGGACGTGTTTTTTCTAAAGTGGCTCATCAGTTGCTTGTGAAATCCTCACATTCCATGAGAACTGAAGTTCAAGTACTTTGGAGGGCAGTTTCAGTCAACACATGCCAAAAATATCTTGGAAGAAAAGGAATCTGAAGGGTTATGCTTTTATCAGCAATTCTTACAGGAAATAAAGTTTGTTTTTAAACAAAGGAAACAAAACCCTTCGGTGTGTTACTGGAAGATGTTGTGATTTGTTCAAGGTGAGGGGATTGGTGTTTCTTTCTTACCATGTGCTTCCATGAGTCCTTAGGCTTCTGCAGGCCAAATTTATGTCTTTATTAAGAGTGTAACTCCTCTGTCTACAGAGGGTGACCTAGGTGATTCCCATGCAGCCTCATTGCCTGTAGTAGTTGGAATGGATATAACGAGAGTGTATTTAATGAGAGATAATGACTTACTTGCTTTCTGTGGTGTGCTTTGGCTATTTGGAACAGACAAAAATAATGTGCAAGAAAAGCTTGTTGAATTCAAGGGGAATAATAAAATAATTTGGATCCCAAATGCCCATGAGGAGACATCTGTTTAAATAAGATGAGGTCATAGTTACACTTTGATGGCAGCCCTCTTAAGGCAAGGGTGTAGGTAGTGTTTTTCTTACATGCTTTCATCTTCTTTTCATGGGAGATTGTGAAGAAAGCAAGTGTTGGAAAAGAGCCTTGAAAGGCTGCTTTAGTGCATTACACAGTGGAAAAACAATGTAGGTTTAGAGTATCTTAGGATGCAGAGCATATAAAGAAATGATCAAGTTCTAATCAATAAAAAGAGTGAAGAGGTTGGACTTAATCATCTGCTTGTTGTGATAAGCCACTGACTTCAAGGGAGATCTTAAATTTGCAGCCATTCATCTATCCAGCCATTCATCAAAAAAAACCCCATCACCAAACCCCCAAGTACTCCCATTCTGAAGGAAAACAAGGGAGGTGTAAATCTGCAGCTGTTCCTAAAACAGCTTTTTTGTCTGTCCTGCTGGATTGCTTGGACGCTTTGGCAATGAACTCCTGATCTGGAGAGGACTCTTGCAGTACAAAATTACACAAGACGTGAACAGAAGCAAGAACTTTTAAGTTGCTGGGTGTTTAAATCTGCATTTTCCTACCAGTAGAGATACGACACCTATGTTATTTCCCAGGGAATGTTTTTCTAGTGTGGTATCTAATTTAACCCTGACCTTCTCCTCGTGCGTCACAGGAATGTTAAGCTGAAAATGCTGTCTATCACTCAGGGTTCCTTTGTGCCTTTTTATTTTTCTTTGCTCTGGATCTGTGGAGGAGTGTATATTAAATCATTTGTCCTTGTTTAGGTTTTGCAGTGAAAGATTTCAAGTTGGTGGGTAAATGTTTTGCGGGAACATTAAGTGCTTTAAGTAGCCTGGCTTCTGTTCCATTTTGCTGTTGAGTGGAAGTTGTTTTTTTCCTTCTTTTTCTTGCTCACAAACAAAGGAAGAACCCTGTGCTTCCTTCAATATAACTTGTGCAGGAACAACATTGAGGGTGGAGGGAGGAGAGAGGGAAGGATATGCTGTGTTTGTCTTAGAATAGTCCATTGACATTTCTATATTAGAACAAGCTACAAAGGAGCTGTAACTGCTGAATTTTTTAAGAAGATTTTTTTTTTTAAGGTTCAACATAAAGCATCAGTGGCTTCTCTGCCAGTGTTGTTGCCTGGGTTTCTGTGTAGTATACATTCCTTTACCTTCGAGTGCCCCAAGGCAGCAGCCTTAGTAGTTGGCTGGCTTTGGAGCTGTGGCATGCTGTGTTGGGTTTGGCATGCTCTCATCTCTCTGACTTGCACCTACTTTTCTTTTGGCATAGCAAATGCCAGCTGTACTTCACTCAGGTTGCAGGTCCACGTAGAAAACTTCCTCAAGATAAAAGGAGAGTACTGAAGTTGTTTGCATCCGTGTTTGTGCTTTGGGGCACGGGTGGAGGTGGGAAAGATAAAAACTGAAGCATCCAGACATACGAATAAGATTATGGCCTTCTTGTTTTTTTTTCCCCTGGCAGTTGTGGCTGCTGGAATTGTTTATAGAAGGTGCCTGCATCTTACTTGTGATGTGAATGCTTACCTGATGTGAGGACCAGAAAAATGGTTCATGTTTGTACCCCTTGAAGGAGCAGCCTCTGGCACTTTTGCTTTGTTTGTTCATTGGTCGACTGTAAAGAAAATGCTGTTTTCTATATTGCTTTTGCTGATGACTCAGGTTTGAGGTCTGCTGCCTTAGTCACTAGGCCTTCATGTGCCTGCAGAAACCAAATCTAAATTGCAGCCTTTAAATCCTGGCTGGAAGTTTAGGATCCCTTGGCTGCCATAACCATTGTGTTGTTTTCTGATCATGTCCACCTAAAGCTTCCTAAGACATTTCTGCATTTTCTGAGGCCATAAGAAATGAACTAGGCAAGCTGTTCCTGTGGGCAAGGACCAGCAAAACTAGCAGTGTTCCATATATAAGATCTGTGATGTGTAGGTAGGTTTTTTCCTCTTTCTTTTCAACTTCATCTTAACCATTAGTTTGCTCTCCACCCACCCCCTAGTTGGAGATGCTCTCTGTTAGGTGTCAGCTGAAACTCATTGCTTTCCTATCTGGATGAAAACAAAACATCATGGCTCTGGCTATGGAAAACACATTGTTAATACTTGCTGTGAAGGTGGAATGGCTTCAACAGCAGGTTGGAGGTGAGAGGACAAGAGCAGAGAGTCTAGAAGTCTGAGTCCTCCCTTAATGAGAGCCAACTCTAGTGTCACACAGTTGTGCTGCCCATAAAAACAATGAAGGTGAGTAAAAAGTGCAGGGGGGACCCTTCAGAGTAGGTCTGCCACTGGCATAGAAAAAGTAGTCTTGAATTGGCATTGTGGAGAGAACATGAGTTAGTGCTGTAAGCATTAAGCGCTTGTTTCAAAAGAGGCAAAACTGACATGAAAAACAATAGCTCACATAGACTGCACCTCACAATACAGCACAAAAAACCTCAGCTTCTGAATGTGTGAAACTGAAGACCATGGAAAAGGCATGTGAGGATTTGGAAGCTGATAAAGAAGCAGATGGCAGCTAAGCACAAAATGTTTTTAATGAAAATGTATCCTTATTCTTTTTTGAATTGGTTTGACAGTAGTCTGAAAAGCTACTGCTGTATGTGGGGAATGAGGAACAGGAGGGAAAGAATGACAGTGAGTGGGAAGAGTAGTCCATATGTACCTTCTACTAAAATGTTTAAACATATGGAGACAGTAACATGATGTATTCTCACAAATATTCAGAATCTGCTCCTGTTTGTTTACACGGAGCTCAAAAGATAATGCAGCTGAGTGGTATCGTTTGACACAGCTTCATTGACTTGTGCAGTACTTCCCAGTGTGTGCCATCTGGGAATCTGCTCCCTGTTGATTCAGCAGAGTAGTGGTGGAAACCATGTGCTGGGATTTTATTTCTTCCCCCTTCTCTCCTTGTTTTCCCCCCTCTGAGAAGTATTCATTGTATTCCCTGTCCTTTAGAAATACTGAACTAAGTGAACTATGTAGACATGAAGGGAGAAAGGACGAAGTTGGGAGCCACAGGTGCCAGATCAAATTGCACATATTTTGCTTTAAATTACATCTGCATACTTTTTTTTTGTTTGCTGCTTCATTTAAGGATTTTTTTTGAGTGATTTTTCTTAAAGACTGAAGTAGAAATTGTGTACATTATCAGAGGACAACAGACTTCAAAAGTTTTACTTTTGTTGGATTAAAAAAAAAAAAAGTGTTTTAAACCCAAACATAAATGGACAGGTTGTTTGTCCATTGGTTGGTATTCAAATTCTCTATCAAGCAAACATCATCTGAATGGAATAAATGAAAGAATAGGAAAAAAAAAACCCCAACAAAAATTGTAAAAGGCGCAATTGGTGTCACTCTGCTAGAAAAATCTGGAGCATGTTAAAAAAAATTTGTTAGTGTTTTCATTCTGAATGAAGTTTTTTTCCTGACTTTCACTCCCCTCCTGAGAAGCCTGCTCTTCAGCCAGAGGTTTCCCAGAATTTTTATTATGGCTGTGAGAGCCTATTTAATTAGTAAGCTGGAATGGCCGCAGAGCAGTTTAGGGCAATCTGCAGTTAATTACTGTAGCAGTGGTTTATATTCTGAGAAAAGGGCTAAAATTAAACAAATGTATACTTGCCATTTTTCTTTGTTCTCTTGCAAAATGCCATAACCTGGGAAGAGTATCTTGAATCTTGCAGCCTGCTCTAGTCATCAAGTACGAAGTGCTAATGTTGAATGTTCATCTTGGCTTCCTGGTTTGTTTTGGCACAAAGATGTGTGGTGTTTTTGAGAGGACTTCAAAGTTTTGTTTTCCAGGGTTAAAAGACTCTATACAGCTAACTGGGTCCCTCAATGACATTTTGCCATGAGTTAAAAAAAAAAACAACAACTTAATTATTATTTAAATACTAGACCAACATAATTATTATTAAAGTATTAGACCTTTTCCTCACATTCTGGAATAAAGAATAAAAACAAAGTTACCTTGTGTCTTTTTTACTCATATGTACACACACACAATTTCTCCTTACAGAACACCATATTTTACTCTTGCTTTGACTTTCTTTACCTTTGTTAGTCCAGAGGTGTGTTAATGCTTGCCAGGTGATGTGTAGCCATATCCTACTGACCCTCCTTGCTACCATAGAAAATTTATTTCTTTTGGTATTTTTTCTGTTAATGGGGAGGAATAATCCATATGTTGCAGAATGAGACAGTAGATGTTGCCGTGATTTCAGTGCAAGGAAGTACAGTACCTTTTAAGTGATAGGGTGGTTAAATGTATATGCCCATTTATTCTGGATAGTATAAACTCTGTTTTGTATACAGGCCATTCTGATTTAAGAAAAATGAGAAATAGCCATTCTGAAGTTAACTTGCCCAAGTTAGGAAGTGAAGGCAGAGCTTTTCTGTTCTTTATGTAAATGCATCCTATATTTGCAATGAAACAAGAATGTGCTGTGATTTAAACCTGGCTAGACAGAAAGTCTGCCCAGATCCACACTGTGCCTGTCTTTCATGGCTTCAGATTTTATGAAACTCTGAAATCTGAGTACTTTATATTGCTTTGATGATACAGATTTACTTGAATTATCTTGTGCCCAGCACTGTTTCACTGTCAGAAAAACAACTATAAAAATACAGAGATGATTTAAAGGAAATAGTAATTCCCTGGTTTGATGGGTTGCATGTGTGTTAATGCCTCAGTTCAATTTTGCTGATGCTCTGTGATAAAGGATTTGGAAGAAAAGCAGTGCCAATCCTTCCAAGAACCTGGGACTGGCACTTGCAACACTTCTGCTGTTCTTAGCACCTTGCTTTCATCCTAGAAGAGACTGAGGGTGATGGTTAGATAATTATTTTTTTGTTTTACCTTATGGTGCAGCAATACCCTGAAATTATCTAATTTAAGAAATTAAATAAGCATCTAAGCTTGAACTTTGATTAAGCTCCTTAACGTGGACTTCCAGGTCCCATTGATACATGTTAGAAAAATGTTTGTTAATGCAGGGGTTGTATTGGATAGTTAATTAGATGTAATGTAAGACTTTAATTTTATGTTGCATTTGCAAAACAATTGGGAGATGGGAATAGCTAGCAGCGTTATAGGGAAAATGTCAGGGAAATGTTAAGTGTAAAGCCAGAAGAAAGCTGTGTTCTTGCAGCATTCTTGGAAATGTCGCAGGGACAGCAAATTCACCCTGGCTTTGCATTTTTCACAATTCTCTATGACTCTTATCCTCACTAGGAATGCAGGTTCTAGTGAGTTTTGATGGCTTTCCTGGGGATTTCTGTTTTGACAGTTAATGCTTTTATGGAGGTCTAACAAGGGGTGAGCTAAGATCTGTCCCTCACCCAGCTGTCCACTTGAATGGAATGTATAGAAGTGAAGTGTTGGTGATGAATGGTCTGCAGTGGAATTTGGCTGAAAGGGGCTGAAGGGGGGTTTCGAGATGGGCAGGTGGACAAACTCACAAAACTTGTTGCCCTACTTCTTCGTAAGAAGTTAAGGTAAAATGTAGATTCAATCCTGGGTAGGAATCACGCCCTCTAAAAATATGGAATAGTGGGTGCCATTTGCCTTTTTTCCTTCCTCAAACACACATGATTGTAGGAATGCCTTGTCCTTATGCATTTTCATGAATTGTTTTCATGTGGCAAACAAATTTTTCAACGTTAAACAGTGATGAAACAGCTTTTGTTTAGCCTTCCTTCCCACTAATAGTGTGATTTCCTTCTCAAGTCTGTTTATGGCTCTGAGAATTAACTTGTAATAAAAAGATGCTTGGATAATAGTCTGTTAATACAGATCGTTGAATTGCTCCTTTTTTTGTTTTTTCTGAGGTGAACTCAGCCTGGTTCAGTTGTCAATTGTCTCTTCCTCCCCCTTCCCAGCACAGTTTTCAGCATTTGGAATGGAATGTGCATGTGCTGTCAGCCCAGTGCTAAAAATGATTTAGCTCAAGTAGTTTGCCCACTATGAAGTGGTAAGGGGCTGAGCTGCCCATAACCTGGGTTTTTTCAAGCGAAAACCAGTTTGCCATGCTTTCAGTTTTTGTTTGTTTACTGTTTCTTGCTGGGCAAAATGAACTTGTAGTTACCTGCCCAAAGCCTGGTTCTGGATGCCCTGGCTAATGCATTGTAATGAATGCATTTGATGGTGTAGGTGAGGATAGATTCAGCACCTGACTTGAGGATCCCTCCAGGACAGGCTGGTGTTTTTTTGGAATTTGGTTGCTGCTTTACATGTGTGGAGGAATTCAAGAGGCAACTCAGAAATTCTCCTTGTTGCTAGTTCAAGTTCAGCTTCCCCTCTTCGGAGGACCAGAGCTCCGGTTAGGTGAACCACTGTGACCTTCCCTGTTTTTTGTTTTTTTTTCTCCTTGCAACATATTTGGTTTATAGGCACTTCACTGTTCCCTCCTTACTGAACAGACTTTCCCCAGCGTGCCCATCACCCCTCCACGAGTGGCTTTGCTTCCCTTTACCGTCATAACTCAGTTTAGCACTCAGTTTCTTCTATTTTCTTGTTTTGATTTCTTCTTTTCCCCCTGGTTGATGTGCGAGGGATGCATACAGCTGCCTGAAGCTCGTGGTTTAGGGAAATGATGCCATTTACTAAGCATGTTTGAAGCAGTTGAGAGTCTTTTATATCAATGCAAGCCTCGGGAGGAGGAGATGTTTTTCTATGTATAGAAACTTCCCGTATAGGATGGCGAGAGAAGGTTGCAGGGAAGGGGGAGAGGGGGGTTGCCTGTCTCTTTAAGTGGGTTTATAATTGGCTAGGAATTTTTGTCAGCTTAGTCACTGCAGCATTCAGCGGATGAGGAGGGAGGGGAGAGGGGGGGGAAAAACCCACAGGCCCAACCGTTATGGGCCCGTGGATGGGCTCTGTCATCCCAAAGGAATGCGTGTGAACAAAACACTCTGTGCGGTGCAACCGTTGGCCTAAACAGTCTTGCATTCTTACAGCAGCTCTGAGTCACATGGAGCAGATGGATTGTTTCACTAAAATGGAAGTTATGTATCACCGAGCTGCCTGGGGCTGAGCTTTTTACAGTGGGGTTTGAATACCATAGGCAAGAGGTGGTGAAAGGGGGGAAAGATTTAAAAACAAACACCAACCAACCAACTAAACAAAAAAAACACAACAACCCCGAAACAAAACAACCCCAAAAAAAGACACCCCCCCCCCCCACC
>JAAWXA010000037.1:3829329-3988121 GCA_038090715.1 Florisuga fusca
CCCCCCCCCCAACCAAACAAAAATATACCCCAACCCCGTGCCTTGTTTTGTGGCTGAAATAGTTTCTGTGGCATTCAAAAGGCAGGAGTCTTTCGTTTTCCTGACTACTGGGCTGGCACATGGGTCTAAAGATTTCAGTCTAGATTGCAGACAAGTGTAGCCTTAATTCTGAGGCACTTAGTATGCATCCAGGAAGCTTCATGCTACCCGAAAAATGAGAAGAAACCCCTGTTTTGTAAGGGGAGGGGGGGAAAAACCCCAATCCTGTTGGCTTTTCTCACAATGAAACCAGCTGCTCAGCTCTTCTTCCCCTACCCTGACCAGCCTATTTTGCCCTTTTTTGCCCCAGTTTGCTGACCAGCCTTTTGCCCCCAGAATCTATCTTCAACCCATTCTCTCTGGTGTGCACAGTAAATTGATGAGGGAGAGACCAGCTCTGTCTCTGTGGGTGGTGTTACCCTGTATTTGGCTTTATCTCTTCCCTTTAAAGGATTTGAGAGGATCTGATACAAGCCTTGTAAGTCTGTAGCCATCAAAGCATGCAGAGGAGGAGCTGTGACTTCTGGACAAACAAATTGAGAGCTGTCAAGTTATTTTAGTTTTTTAGCTTCCCCCCGTCCTGTTTTGTGGGGAATCCTCTGTAAAGTGTGATTTCACAGAAAGCCTGGGCTCTAGTTGGTCAATATTGACAACTTCTGTCATTTGGCAGGCTGTTGCTATTCAGAGTGGAGCAAGTTTGGAGGTCTTAATCTGGTTATCACCAAGGCAGGTGTTTCAGAATGAGTGCCTCCACATGTAGTATTAATCGAATCTTAAATCGTTACAACACAAAGGGGAAACATTGACTAAATTCTCTTCCATCTCTGGAGCTTTCCTCATGAAGTCAGCACATGAATAGGAGCTCTCTTTTAGAGAAGATGCTTTACTTTTTAAGTGCCTGCTGAAGGCTGCTTGGCAGAATCAGAATTGACTGGTCCACGTGAAACTCTACATGCAGAACCAAAATTGCAGTGAGTCACTGTCTGCTCTTGTCTTTTGTGATCTGAAAGTCTGGGATAAAATACTGCAGTGGGTGTTACAGATAAAGCCAGTATGCAAATCCTTAATTCAGAGATGAAGAGTTCTTCCCTTTCTACCCACTGCAGTTGTTTGTGTGCATCCTTTTCTCTTCTGTAGAAGAGAAATGAAAATAATCAGTTGTACCTTGCTCCAGGAAATGGAGAGGGGTGGTGGGGAAAACAAATACCCCTTCCAGCAAACCAGCTGTACAGAGTTTGTTAAATTCAAAAGCTGGTTTCAAATCAAGTTGTTTATAGGAGAATATAAGTAATTGGAATATATCTTACAGATGGAAAAATTAATGTTCTTCCTAGGCAACAAATTTTCTTATTTTTTACGCTTAGGAAGCTTCTTGGTACAGTTCAAAATGTCTGCATGTGGCAGATGGGTTTTTGGCGGGGGACAAAAATGAAATACAACTGAAAGAGGCATTTTTGGAGTGGGGAGACCAATAGCAATCTTTCAGTTTGGCAGTGCCTGGTGACAGTCGTAGGCCACTGAAAGCTGTGGTGATTTCAGGTCCCAGCCTTTAGCTTCTTGTGACTTGAGAACTGGGCTGCCTGGTCTTAAAAGGAGTATTTTGCTGTGTGAGCTGGGCTTGCTGTAGTGTGGCACTGTTTTGATGGTACTGGGATCTGTCTGCTGTGCCTGTGGTGTGCTGGGAGGGCTCTGGGCTCAGCATCCCTATGCTTCCCTTTTAGATAAATTCCACATCGTGCGTGTAGTACCTGAGGCTTCAAGCTGTGAAGCTTTCTTGCTTTTCTTGTTTGTGTATTAAATATTCATTCAATTGTTAGCTGGCCTAGGATGAGGGAGGAGGAGGAGGAAACTATTGAACAACTTGTCTCTGCCAGTCACCAGAAATGGTGCAGAGCTCTGTGCAGATCCTCCAAGAGATGCACTTTGTTTACATTAAGCATGCTTAATGAACAATACCTGGAATAAGTTTGCCTCAATGAAGTTGTGTAGCAAGAAGGGGAAAGAAGTTTGCTGTTGTGTCTGTGCTGAGTGGGCTGCATGATCTGACCTGTGTGCGAGGGTGCTGCCTGGACAAAGAATGTCATGAGCAAGTGGGCAGCTATTTTGCAATGTTATCCTACTCATTCTGCAATGTTATCCTACTCATTCTTCTAGTATCCAGGAGACACGAGGATTGGTGTGAATAACTCTGTGTTGTGCCTGGTTAAACACAATGCCTTAAAGCAAGAAAAAAACCAAAAAAGATGACATCCCTACCCCCTAATCTTCCTAGTAAAGGCTGAATGGAGAGCTTGTGTTCCTAAAGCAGCACCAAGAGTGGCAGAAACTTGCCTGGGTTCCCCCAAGCCCATGCTTCTCCTGTCTTCCTTTAAAGACCTCTGCCTTCCAATGCACATTTAACTGGGAGCCTCCCCTTTGCCCATGGTCCTTATCCCTGTTCTCTGCTGCAGCACACAAATGATGTGCCCGTCGCTTTCATTCCTCTCCTCCTTGGTAAAGGAACGAGCAGAGCCACTGCAGCTGCCAGGAGGAATTCCTTTCCAGCAGTTTTGCGAGAAAAGTCAGCAGGATTAGGGCCTGGTTAAAACTTGATGTTTCAGCAAATCTGCTATGCAAACCATTTGGGTGAGGGAGAGAGCAACCAGAGTGGCAACCAACTTTGCTTGAGGCAGAAACAAACTGTGGGAACAAGGAGGAGGCTGTCCTGTTCTCTGTAAGCCATGGTGCTGCTCAGAGCATTCAGTGTGCTTGAGTACATATATATATATATATGTGAAATATATGTGCTTTTCTGCTACAACACCCCAAGTTACTGTTTGTCCTGGCTTAGAGGAAACTATTATTTCCAAAGTCTTAATAGCTTTCTTAACAGCCTTTTGAGCTGCTCTGATGTTTGCTGCTTGTGCCAGATCAGGTACTGGATCTCACTGCTCTGGAGCACCTATTTAGTTATCTGTCTAGGCAGGGAGCATTGGGGCAACTCCCAAGTATTTAAAAATAGAAATAAACATCTCATGCTCGCTCTTCCTTCCTTGATTAAATTTACAGGGTTTGTGTTGGGCTTGTTTTGGTTTGTGTGGGTGAGTGGGTGTGTCTGGTGGATTAAAAAGTAGTGGCAGGAGAGTTGGAGTCAAAGGAGTATGTTTTTAAATTAGTTTGGAAGCCATAAAGTCTTTGGTAATTTTACTTTCTGGGGTCAGTTTACATGAAAGTTCTGCTTTTTAACTTTTTTTAACTTTATTTTTTCTTTTTCTTTTTTTTTCATTTGTTGCCCAGTGACTTGTCTACCCAAAAGCAGCTGCTGTGGGAAGCTGCAGTCACAGCCATAGGGGGTCGAATCTCCTGGGTAGTTTGGGCCATTGCCCTGAAGCATTGGAACTATCAGGAGAGAGACCTTGAATGGTGTTCCCTAGAGAAGCAGGTACTGGAGGTGGATCTCATCATTCTACTGCTGGAAAGAGAGTCTGCAGTGATTACTGAAGAAGTGTAGTGATTGCAGTAATCAGGAGAGGAAGACTGTGCAGATGTGTTTATAGTAATGTGTTCTTGAGTAAAATTAGGTGAAGCAGGTATTGAACTCTCTTTTGATTTTCTTAAGGGCTTCATTCTGCCAGTAGTTTTCTTTTTTTTCTTCTGTTTGTATGAAGCAGGTGTGGTTTAACCTACCTGTACGCTGCAGTAATGAATACTTAAACTGTTGTAAGTAATATGTGAAAAATAAGATTGGCAGAAATAATAAAAACACAGTGTTTGTGCTGCAGCAGATGTCAGAACTAATGGGACACCCAGAGGCAAATGATGAACCAGTTGAACAGGGACCAGGCACTCTGGTTTAGCAAGCCCTTCTATTCTAAACACAAGCAATGGATACAAGTTAGACAGTGATTGCAGACTTGTTTGTTTGACTTTGCCTCAGTGCTTCCTGAGCCAAGCAGCCTTAATTATACGAGGGAATTGCTTCTCAAAATCACTTCCAGATAAAATATTATCTGGCCTCGAATGACTCTTGTATGTGTAGCAGTCCTGTTTCCACGTGAGGAAGGTGTTCCTCAGGGTCTGTTCCCTGTGCATTTGCTTTGGAAGACCTCTATCGACATGCCTTAGTCTCTTTTCTCAGTAACCATTGTGTAGGACCAGACAGGAAAAGAGTAATTGTAGAGAAAAATATTCTGGGCCAGCTGGTCTGTTTTGTGGCATGCATTGTAGAGCTGCTGGATTTGTTTTCAGTGCTGTGTTTTGTAAATTAGAGACGGAGAAGTGCCCCGGAGTAATGGTTCAAAACTGTTGAGTTCTGTAGTGAGAGGTAAATTTTAAAACAATCCATCCCTCTGACCAACTTGTTGCTTCCTGTGAAAGGAATTGTTGGACACTGGTTAGCTGATGTCAAAGGCCTTTGCAGGTATTTATAAAACAAGAGGAGTGCAAGTGATCTTCACAAAGATATTCCCTCTGTGGACAACTGCCACGACAAAGAAGCAGTCTTTCCTACTATTTATTCTGCACAAATCTTTTCTTACATCCCTTACTGCCAGTTTGGGCTGTGCCTTGGGTGGACAAACTATGTGGTAGCTTGAGTCACACTGGGGCAGGAATCAGCAGCTTCAGGTTCAGTGGAGACTGAGCTGTGTTTGTAGAGTTCTGTCCTCCTCAAGTGAAATTTCTTTACAGGAGCATCCCCTGCTCATGTCATGTTGTTCCTATCTGGATGTTCTGCCAAAACCAGTTTGTAAACCAGGGTTTCTACTGAGATTTTTTTTTTTTTCTTTGTGTGGTTGCATCATATTGCACCTAGGACAGTACAGATAAAATAAAAGGCATCCTCCAATCTATAGTGTAGATTTTTGCATATATCAACTTTCTGTCATTGACAGAACTCTGCTCTAGCTTTGCCTCTGATTTCTTGTCTTGTTTCCTACTCTTTGGCTTGTCAGTATGGTGTGGGGTTTTTTTTAACCATTTATGTGCATAATGAATATATTGTAGGAGAGAGGCTCAGCTCTTTTTGCATATAGTAATGAAAACAAATGTGAAATTTGGGGTTTTCTCTGATTTACCCTGATTGTATTTGTCTTAAGAAGTGTTCTTGTCCACAGCTTCTTAATGGGGAATGTCACAGCTGAAACATAAGATGCCTGAAACTAGTAGTCCTGTTTGAAAATCTAGGCCAGAGAATCTTGCCAAGTATAAACATTGTCTCTTGGTGTGAAAAACAACCAAATAATTTTAGTTCATTAATGTAATTTACTTGAAGACAGTCAATGCCCTTGACATGACTGTTTATGCCTAGGCTTTTATGCCACTCATATATCTGATTGATTTTTAAATTGGTTGGTGTAGAGCAGGCCAACCAGAAGTGGCTTATTTAATCTATAGTAGTAATTCCTAGATTGTCCAATTACACTGGATTTATTTATTTAAGTATTTATTTATTTAAGGTACCTTAGAACTAATCTTTGTGTTGACTTTCTAACAGGAGTTTCATTGTGCCTTTCCATTCCTTTTTTTATATTAGCTTTAAGGTTGGAAGGCATAGAGCCTTTGGTTATTGCAGTTATTTCTGCAGATAACTGGGGGAAAAAAAAAAAAAAGCTTAAACAGCTTAAGGGTGGAATGGGGTCCCATTCAGCTCCCATTGGAAGCAGCCATGGGTATGTGCTGTGATTTCACTGTGTTTGAGGCTGGAAGCTTCAAAATCAGCATCTGCATCTCAGGGCTGTGGAAGCAGGAGATGGGAAGGATGCTTCATTCACATCCTGGTGTGGAGCCATCACATCAGCACTGCTTCTCCCTGTTCAGAAGTGTTTCTTTCCAGAGGTGCTCCCCCTCCAGCAGCTAAAGAAATTCAGTTTTGGGGGAAAGCAGACATTAGCAGTTAGCACATCCCTCTTGCACAAGCCCCAGGCAGGGGCAGGTGAGTGGAGAGCTTCCTTTGCCCTTGCCTTTTCTTCCACCTTCCACAGCTACCTGGTTAGAGTCAGAGCAGCACCTGAGCTGGGTCTGGCTTGGGCACTTCATCACAAATAGGTGATGAAAACACAGAGCTGTTGCAAGCTCTCTTCCTGTCTGTAAACTCCCCTCTAATTTTGTGGGCTTGAGAGGAGTTTCAGGCTCTGCGTGGCTCACGTGGCTGTAATTGGGGTTATGGAACCTCCCCAGTCCTCTCTGTTCCCCAGGGTTTGTTGTTGTCAGACCTCATTTTACCCCCCACGCCCTTCTTCCTCTTTTGTTAATCCGTGAATTTTGGGAATGTTTGAATAGTGTTTATTGCTTTTATTGTTTGGGTGGGAAAATGGCCATGGAGCTTGGATTGTTTTGTGGCAGGAGAAAGGCCTTGTGGAACCCCAGGCGTTTTTCTTTTTAACCCCAACAAGGAGTGCAGAAAAGTAACCAGTAATTGAATTCTAAGTGAAGAATCTCTTGCTGTTTATAGCCTAGGGATGTGTTTTATTTGAGTCCAAAAATCAACCAGAAAATAAATCTAATTACTTTCTAATATGTCTTGTTAAAGCATGGATCAGTCCGTACTGCAAATGAGTTCTGGAGATACTGGTGAGAGAGACCACAGACTTCCAAGTTTTGATGGTAGATTAAATGTTGCATGTCAGCACTTTTCTCTGATAACAATGCTGAGGAGAAGTGCACTGGCACAACAGATTCCTCTGCATGCCTGTAGCTTGCTGTGGAAGTTAACTCAGGGCTTCAGCTTGTTTTGTCATGCCTCGTCTGGAAAGTCTAGATTTGGGAAGGGGGAAAATAATGCTGCCTGGTTTTAAAACCAAAAAGTACAGAAAGCTGGAGTGGCTAAGTGTGAAGATTGTGAAAGCAAGCCTTATGTGTTTTTATTCAAAGGATAAATGAGTTTTATCTTGTTACCTTTCTAAAGCTTGATCATTAGGTCATTGGTGTCATGAAAAAATCAACAGACATAAATGATGGTGTAGTCTTGCTGCGCTGTATTTTTGGCTGGATTTTTCTTTTTTCCTTTGTTTTGTTTTCTTTGTGTGTTTTTGTTTATTTTTTTGTTTTGGGTTTTGTTTGTTTTTTTCTAAAGATACTTTCTGCAAGAGAAAGTATTTTGTCCTGGCACATTTGATATGTATTAAATGTATTGGTTTTAGAAAGATGCTGAGCAGTGCTCCTTACACTCTATATTGTTGCATTTTTTTCCTGTGGGTAAGGAGAGGAAAAAAAAAATAAGCATAGTAATTTACTGTGCTCTGGACAGTTCTAAAGTAAATGTTTGTAGACACTTTGTGTCTGTGTAAATTTATATGCTGAACACTGCTGATAATGATTTAAAACATATCAGCTTGCTTGATATTTCAGATTTACATAGTGAAGGATTTAAAACTGACTATCCCTGCTAGGAGAAGAAAAATTATTTATGACTGTTGTTCTCTGCATAAAATACTTGGAGTAATCCCCAAATTAATTTCTTCCCTTTTCCAGTATTTTAGTTCTATTGCATTATTTGGATTAATCTGGAATTTTTTTACATGTGTCTGAATTTTGAAGGTCTTTACCTAGATTCTAGATGTATTTGTGTCTGTTCTGTGTCTTTCCCTGTGTGGGCAGCTATTTAAAATGCTCTTGCACTTTGGGATATTAGACTGGGCTCAGTTTATATCTGTCCTGTGCTTGCTTCATGGGGAGAAGTCATTTAAGTTGTAACGTCCCATCTGTCCAATAAGGAAGATAATCTTATTTAACATGAGTTTTGTGGTGCACCACTTCATGTTTATAAGTGGTTGCAGGTGCCTTTTAAATACAAAATAAAGAATTAATGAGCATCTTGGTTGGATGATTGTTGTTAGATGCATTTTTGTTACTATATAACCCTGTTTTCTTACAGTGCATTGGACCAGTGGTGTGCAGGAGTATGTTACAGTCATGCAGCTTGCTGCATCTGGAAAATAAATCTGTCTGGGTGGGTGTGCTAGAGTTTTTTTGGAAGCACATGTAAAGCACATTAAGCAAAAGAGACTTAGATTCATCACTTGAGTATGAAGATTCAACAGGACTGCTTGCAGATTTTTCTTCCTGCATGTTTTTAAAAAAAGTTGAGGTATTGTAGGGGAAGGAAATACACACGAGAAAGAATACCTGCTTCTCTGCTATTTTTTTAATTCCCTATTTTCTTTCATGGATCTATTCATGCACCTAAGGCAAGAACAGAATACCTCAAGTTTTTTTGAGTAAGGGAACACAAGTAGCCTTTTCAGATGGTACTCTGATTACCTTAATCTTTCTCATATGAATACATGTTGCTCTGGCACTGCTGGTGGGGATGTACCTAATGTGAGCTGACTATTTGCTCTGGAAAGCCTGAATTTTTAAACTCAGCAAGAGATGCTGGTGTTACCTGTTAGCAGCTTGAATGAAAACCTGTGAATCAAACTCTAGCTGTTCCACAAGGCTGGAAATAACTGAAGCATCTTACTTAATAATTCATTCATGATCCAGCTCTGTTAGGAAATGATCTGTTACTTAATGCTCTCTGCATTAAAAATGAGACACATTTCAGACCCTTCTCTCATCTCCAACCTAGTTAGGCACAAAAAGTATGTAAGCAATGGGAATCTGGAATTGAACGATGAAGGTGAAATTAGCTGATAAAATGTTGGGTCTTTGGGAACCAGGACTGCTTGTCTGATATTTGCTAAGGAGCTGCCATGTGAATGCATCCAGACTCCACTTTTTCCCCATTGTGGGAAGGAGCAGGTATTTAAAAAAAAAACACCCCGATGGCCCCCCCACAAATGACCTCTCTTCTTTCTTGAACTTGTGGTTGAAATGTCTCCAGTTTGAGTTCAATAGTGGTGTAAAGGCTGTTAAGTCTCCTTTTGGTATCTTTATCAAACCGAGTTCAGTTATGAAGGCATAATGTATATTTGGCCTGGGAAAATAGGTCAGTTCTGTATTTTGTTTTCTTGAGTAGCCTGCAGAAAGGAAGTGTGACTTTTTTTTATTTCATAAACATGTCAGCCATGCCACAGTCCTGCAGCATCTGACTTGTTGTCTGATCTGCCTTTGGTCGACAGGAAACCACTCTGTATAGTGCAGAAAAGACTTCATTTCACAACAAATGAGAAATTTGGTTAGATTAATTTGGTCCAAGTACCAATATATATTTGGGAATATATAAGGTTTTGGTGCGTATTTATTTTCATTTTAAAGAAGGAAAAGAATTCTGTTATATGAGCTTTTTATTGTCTGCTCTAGTCATCTGGTAGCTAGGAGCATCCTTTGGTATTCTTCTAGGAGCATGACTACTCCAGGGTGTAGAAGACTTGGGAGAAATTCTCCTGCGATAAAATAAGCCTTTAACAAGGAAAAAAAATGACAAAAATTGACCGAGAAGATTTTTTTTTTTTTCCAAATAGAACAGTTTCCCTCGGGAATAACTGGTTTGTGGGTAGCAAATACAGAAATTTGGATGTTGTGGTGGAAGAATGTTGGAAAGACATATGTTTATGTACAACTTCTGAACCAAAGTTCTTCCTCTAAGATCCTTTCTCAGAAAAGACAATATGGCTTGAAAAGGTAAAAATTGTCAACCAGAATCCATTAGGCCACGATGGTCTCATCAGGGAAAGCATCCTAAGAAGCATTTGGCTGGGATAATGCCATTGGAGGGACAGGAGGAAATTTATGCTCATGTATGGGGAAAATGAGATACAGAATACTTAAGTGACTTGATCAGATTCAGATGCCTAAGACAGTGAGAGTGGAAGGAGAATCCCAGACTGCTGGTCTGATAATCCAGCCTGAAGGTTGGTGCTTTGCCAGCTTAGTAACAATGACAAGGACGTGGCCCTTCTGTGAGAATTCCTGCCCTGACTTTGCTATACCTGTGGATTTTGAAACAAAAAAACCCCAACCCATTGCTGTACATCTGTTTGTGTGTATCTACAGCCTATCATGAGGAGGTGGCATGGGTTTGTTTTTTTCTGCTCCTTTATTCACCTGCTAGAACTGGGGATTTGCTGAAGTGTGAGTGGATAGTGAGGATTTACTTTTTTGAAACTCAAAGGTGCAGTAAAATCTAATTTTCAAGACGCTTCAGTCTTTCAAATAAATCCTGCAGAGAGTCCTCTCTGTGTACTGCATCGATTGGGGAAGATTGACTTGGTCAGGTTCTGTTTGTAGAAACAAACATGTTTTCCAAGACCCTACTTATAATTCATAATGCCTTGTTTATAAAGGCTCTTTTCCCTGCGAGTTGGCTGGAGCTCTGTAAGTGGTCTCTTTCCTCTGTTTGGGTTCCCTGGAGCTGGGTTTGTACAGCTGGAAAGCACATCCCTTTTCTATGGCTCATAATCCAGTGTCTGAGCATCCTCCTTCCGTGTCCTCACAAAGGGAGCCTATGGGAGCTGTGCAGCAGATGAGTTCAGCCAGCAACGTTTTTATTAATGCAATGAGAATGAATCCAAACAAGCAGAGAAACAATGAGCTGGTTTTTGGTTTTTTTTGTTTTTTTTTTTCCCTGCAGCTTGTAGGTGGCAAACAGTTCTCTGTTTTGCTGTGGCTTGCAGACGAGGCATCAGGGTTGCTGCTCCTGTAGTTGGAGCTCGGGATTTTCTTCTTGTCTGACACACACGGGCTGAACTCCTTGGTCCAGTGTGGCTGCTCTGCCAAAGTCCAGGGATGGGCAGTGTTAAACTGTGACATGTAGAAGTTTAGTTGGTAAATCTTCCTTGTCCCTGTTTTACATGGGAGACTGTTCCTGAAGTGCCTAAGGGAAAAAAAAAAAAAAAAAAAAGGAAGGGTTGGAGGTGGCTGGTTGTTGAAAGCAGTGAAGGTTTAGTAAAACTGGGCCAACTGGAGAGTTGCTGACACAGTTCTGTGAATTTATTCATTTCATTTGGCTTGTTTCACTTTTTGGATGTGTCTTAGATGAAAGGAAAACTCTGGATAGCAAGGAGGAAGCTGTTTTACTATTTTAGTTGCTCCTCCTTCCTTTGAATTGAGTAGAGCAGTGTTACCATTTCCATGCACCAGCAACGTGAAGGTCGCAAACTTCTTAAGGCAGTGCTTGGATACAGGTCTGCAAATACTACAAATACTACTGAATTCCCTTCATCTTCCTGCCCCAAATAATAAACCTTGAAAAGCATGCAAAGCATTCTGAAGCTTGTCAGTACCAGTGTGCTGAGCTAGGAAGTTTCTGGACTTGAAGAGTGATGTTCTAGTGCTGGGGGTGGGTTTGTGTTGCTGTGCTGCTGGGGTACCAACCACCTTGGGCTGCTTTGGCAGAGCTGGTGAGGGAAGGAGGGTCAGACCTGGGCAGTACTGGAAGGGAGAACGTCAAAGAAAGCTTAAATGTTGGAAGGACTGATGGAAATCAGTATTCTCTTTTTAATTACTTAGTACTGGAGGCATTGTATTCCAAATGGTGTCTTTTTGACTGAGTGTTTAGTGGAGATTTTCACTGCTTGAGTCAGCACTTACCAAAGGTTCTTTTTCTCTAGAATTATACAAGCTAAGTATAAGTAGTTCAGAGTATGCAACTATTTGATGTTTTCCTTGCTTTTTCAATTTAATACTTGTCATCAGGGCTTTGCAGACTTAACTGTGATGCACTATTAATCAGTTTCAGAGCAGCTGCTATGTTGCTCCCAAGAAGTGAGTGAAAACAGTGATACTGTTTGCAAAGCATGTTGGGATGTTTGGAAATGCAAAGCACTTAATAAACATCATTTAGATCAGGCAATCTTTTTATTAAGTATTTGAGCCCTGTGCTACAGGATGATGTTCTGAGGCATCAGAATAATAGCTTGGCAGAAGGGGGGGAAATTTATTTAATGTATTTAATCCACATCACATAAAACCCAATAATTTAATGTTGGAGGCTACTTATACGTGAGGATCATCTTAAAATTCTGCTAGAGATTACCTTTGCCTATTTCTTAATCTGAAACTCTGATTTTTTTTTTCCTTAAGTCAGCTCAAATCAAGCAAGTAAAAAGAAAAATAAAAAAGCCACGCTTATATGCATGTAAGTAGAAGGTGTGTGAAGAATTTGGATTTCAGATTTGCACAAAAACAATACATTCTTTCAAACAATTAAATATTTTACAAATTAGTCATACTTAACCTGGTAATTTTTTTAAAGTAACCATAAAAGCATTTATTGAGCTAAAAGTCTTTTGTTACTTCAGCCCTAATCCACATTAGTTCTTATGATTCATCTACCTACCCGTAGTTGCCTTTAAAATTCTCTGAGCCTCAAAATGCTCGAGTGAATTTCACCCTTAGAGTTGGGAGCAATTTTATTTAGAAAAAGAAGAAATTTTTAAAAAGGCAGCATTGTGTTTTTTTTCAACTTTGCCACACCCACCACAAGATAAATTCCTTAATTTCGTGCTGGGTTGCAGGGTAATCACAGGAAGCGTGCTCCAGCAGCTGCCTGCCTTCAGTTGCTGTTTGTGACCACACCTACGTAAAACAGGGTTGAATATGATTTTTTGGGATTGTGTTGGAAGTAACAGTACTTCATCTGGGTATTATCTTTATTTCTGACATAGTGAAAACTGAAAACCTCTCTTGCTCCATTCAAATGCAGTTTTAAGCACCAGCGCAGTGAGGTACAAGTTTAGAAATATTTTAAAAATAAGGCAAAGCACTTCAAGTTTGTAAGAGTAAAGGCATGTGAAGTGTTAGGTCTCTATTTGAAGAATCATGACCTTAAGCTTATTTATAAGTATCAAGTGAAAAGGAAAATACGCTTTCCTTGTGTGTGCTACATCAACACCTCCAAAAAATATTATACTTTTCTTTAAAACAAGGCAATTTCTACAAACAATGCTGCTTGGAGGCACTCAGTGTGGATTTAGGGTCTTACTGACATGTTTGCCTACTTGTATAAGTTTGAAAATGTTTTATGCCTGTGACTGCTTGAATTTAGTATCAAAAAGGCATCAACACTTGCACTATGACCTCCTGGTTGAAGCTGATGCTTCTCCCCATAGGAGGACGTGAGCTGATGGTTCCCAGCATGGGGCTGGGATCAGTTTCTCATCTGTTGTCCAGAGTCAGTCTGACATACTAAAAATCCTTTAGCTGTTTACCACTGTGAAGAAAATCTCAGAAAGAAGAGAGGCAGTGGGGAAACAAACCTGTGGACTCAGAAAAAAAGTCTTTGATATGTAGGTGGGGTTTTTTTGGTGGTTTTATGTGTTGTTTTTTGTTTTGTTGTTTTTTTTTTTTGTGTGTGTGTGTGTGTGTGTGTGTGTTCAGGTTTTTTAACTTGCATCCCAATTTGAATTCTAGGGTTCTTGTCTTAAGTGGACCCACAGTTCATGTGGAAGGAGAGTGAATGTTCAGAGGGCTGTAGGGTTGGTAGAACATCTGATGAATCCCTGGTAGGATCTGGGAATTGTATGAGAGTTACTGCAGTGGCAATGAAACTGAGAGTTCATGGGCTCTAAAGAAAGATACCTCAAAGTTGCTAATCATCAGTCCCAAGCACTGCTGTACAGAAATAGCTCTGAGGTTTTTTTATATTTTTCTATATTCCCACTCTGCAGCATGGCTGACTTAAATGCTTCCTCACCCTGTACCAACCTCTCTTCTGGTGCAATTGTTATGGGCTCGAGCAGTGATTGGGAGCAGAGAACTCCCATCTGGGTTAAAAATAGCTTGGTCCCAAAAAATAAACTGTATTTTTAACCTGGGTCAGGTTTCCTGAACCAGAACACTGTGCAGCCCTGCAGTCGGTTGCAGCAGCACGAGTGTGAAGGTGCTGCAGGGCTCTTTGGGTGCTGCTGAGGCAGCTTTTGGCCAGGTTTTATTTTATACCCCGAATGCAGCAGGCTTGGCAAGCAGCCTTGGCAAGTGATTTCTGCTGTTTCTGAACTCTGCAGTGGAGGGACATGTTTTGTGGGTGTTTGCAGCCTTCTCAAATGCTAGGTATTATGGTAGCAAAATAGCCTGTTTTACATTGTCATTTAACCAACTTTTCCAGCCATGATGAATCCTATCTCTTTTAATACTGAAATATTTTAGTGTATTGACTTGGGGAGCAGCTGGTGTGCAGCGGGAGAGAGAAATGGGAAAATCAGAAGGCTGCCCGAGTGTAGTTCTGCATGTTGTGTTCTCCCATACTTGGTGGGTCTCAACTGAAAAGGTAGGGTGGTTTTCAAGGCCTATCAAGTGGGGACAGAATACCATACCTTTTAGAGATGTAGAAGGACTGGCAGTGATCTGTGTGTCACTCAGTGGAGACCTTTGGTGTAAGTGCGTGTCATCCACTTGATCGGATGTGCCAGTTCGTGAGCTGTCTGTCTATTGTCTCCTGTCACCCACCCTAGGTGGCCTCTTTCTCACATATCTTCCACTCCCTGGGGAAAAAAAAAAAAGTAGTGAGCCATCTTCTGTCCCCACCAGTGTCATAGAAACAACCCAGGAATGTTGGACTCGATTTTAGCAGGTAAAATTGGGAGTCTTTACGAAGCAAAAAATGCCTCGTTTTCAATTCTAAGAAAAAGAGAAATCCTACTTACCTTTAGTTGGGGAAAAAAAATAATGTTCTTAACAGTTGCTAAGTAATGAGCCACATCCTACCTTTCCTGTGTAAATTGTTTTAAAGGACTCAGTCTTCTTCTGAATGTCAGTCTTCATTTCAGGCATCTCTGTGGTACAGCCTCTTTCAGGGTATGGGGAGGAGGGTGGAGGTGCCATCCCATGGGCCAGGGTGATTTTGCTCTGATGCTCTTGAAAATGCAGCAATTTGAGACAACTGAGCCTTCCTTGCCTCAGTTTTCTGCCCTCATAAGGCTTCACTTCTTCCTAAGCATTGGGATGGAGGGCTGAAAGGTGGGAGTTAGGATCATCTCACAACCTAGCCTGGAGCATTTTGCAAACAGGTCCATTTATGATGTAGAGCTGGAGTTTTTTTGGGGGGAATTAGTGTACAGAGGGAGGTATCTGTCTGGTTTTTATTTTATTTTATTTTGGTGGAGTTTTGATTTATACATTCATTTATTTGAAATATCAGTTGGAAGTGTCAGAAATGGGAAGTGGAGTGAATCTGCTCCTTTTTTTCTTACCCTTCACAAAACTCTGGTAGCATGGTAAATGTGGTTTCAGTTCAGCTGGGGACCTAGCAGTGGTCTGCCTGGGTTCCTAATATGGCAGACACTACATCTGCTTCCTGTGTGTTATCAGACGTGTTTTTAGGGCTGGGTTGTAATCTGCAAAGCTCTTGTGGAACCAGCCCTGGTTATTTTAGAGGCTGTTTCAACCTGTGATCTGGAATAACACAGTAATCAGGAACTCCAAGTGGACAGGGCTTAGCACGATGCTATCTGGGGGTGATGAGGAGGTTTCTTGGCAGCTCTTAGCCTGGAATCCTGTTTTGCACAATATGAGCCCGAGCCTGGATTTTAGTGTTTTAGGGTGATACATGAGAAGGTTGGTTTTACTGAAACTTTATCTGTAGTCTTTAGTAGAATGCTCCAAGTGAAGGGACTTCCTAAGGAGAGTTCCTCAATTCCAGGACCTGAATTTGTGAAGTAATCTGATTCTTCAGGGAGTTAATTTTTATTTTTACATAATTACCATGGGTTTTGTCTTTTTTCTTTTTACCTTCTTAACAAATATCTTAATCCTTTTCTTGCCAAAGCCAAAAAATTTCTGTTTTCCTGGTTATGTTTATGAGCATCAGTTTAATCAGCTGGAAGAAGTTCTTCCTATCTTCTAGCTTGGTGGCTGCACCATTTCAGTGTCGTGCTCCCTTCTATTTTTTTAGATGAGGACAAATAAATCCCAATTCCTGAAAATTCTCAGGGATGAAAATTTGTGGATGCCTGATACTGAAAGAAAATCTGTGTTGAATGTTGGACAAGAAAATGTTTGACAAAAAACTTCAGAGTGGCAAGAGCGGAGGAGGTGGGGAGAATAATGTTTGTTTGAAGATCAGTGCACCCTGGAGAAGAAATTTATTATGATAGTATCAGAGTAAATAAAGTCCTCCTTTTGTGGAGTTTTGTTTGTGTCTTTCTAATTAGCATGGTTCCTTGGGGGCTAGTTTCTGCTGGAGATTGACTTGTATGGCTTTATAATAAGGGTGCACCAGACTCTTTTTTATTTTATTGTTAGCAGGTGTGGTTTCTTTCTTTCTTTACAACTGATGTATGTGGCAATTTGGTTACCAGTAACAAAGAAGAGAATTTCTTCTTAATCATTCTGTTCCTGGTGTGGGAGATTTATTCTGGATCTAGTGTTTCATTTGCAATTAGTTTAAATTCTGGTTTTGTTTGGTTGGTTGTTGGTTTTTCTTGGTTTTGCTTTTTTTTCTTAAATTTGACCTGTACCTTAGTTTAATGGGCAAGCATTAAACTAAGAGTTTAGCTTAGTAAATTGAGAGTTTAACTAAGTCTGTAGCAGAAGGAAGAAGATTCCTTGAGCTGTACTCTTTTTTTCATGGTCAGGCTTGCAATCTGTTTCAGAACACTGAGCTGTTGTGAACATGGGAGATGGTGAGGTGCATTATTAGGGCCATCTATGTAATTTCAAAATTCTGATTTCAAAATATGTAGGGTTTTTTTCTTTTTTTTTAATGTGCACATTAGATTGATTCCTTCAGTACTTAGGAGAAAGAGGTTAGAAAAATAGTTCTCAGTCTTTTGACCTTTTGTTTAGACCTCAGCCATAATTTATTTGCCTGACCAAATGAAGCAATATGTGTGAAGTATCCAACTGAGAAATTTTGTGTGCTGACAATAATGTGTTGGGCTGTATAAGCATCTAACATGTAAGGTACCAGGTTTTGGGTACGGACTAGAGGGGGAAGTAATAGCAAGCTTCAGATTGGCTTTGATGGAGTGATAGAATGATAGTTTTAATGGGCTGCATAAAGGAGGCCATGGTAGCAGTTCAGAAGAAACCATTGAGTTTGGACCATGGCTTCAGAGTGAAAGCTGTAGGAATAGTTAGGAGGGCACAGCCATTGTTTTCTGTCTAAATTCCTGACTGTTTGTGCTTTGGCTGCTTTTCCTCTGGTCTTTCCTAGCAACAGTCTTTCAGCCTTCAGAGAATAAACTCAGATGTTGGTAGTCCTTTAGGGATGGTGCCTCATGTGGCTCTCTGCATTCACATTTGGTGTTGGTCTGACCTGAGACAGAGCTGAAAAGATGGAGCAGAGTCCCCACTTGCAGTGAAAATGTTGGCTTGGCATAACCTCAGTCTGTGCTTCCCAAGCTTTCCTTGTGCCTTTCCTCAGCACAAGTTGAGTTGTCCCACATCTCACTAGCCAAACTGGAACAAAACTGGTATTAGTCAGAGGTCTTTGAGCAACTTGGGGCATCTCCAGTACAGAATGGGCAGAGCAGTTTGGGGGTAGCTTCACAGCTTGGGCAGCTCACAGATGGGACAGGCAAACTCTGCAAATAGCTGTGATTAAATTTGAAAGTTAGAATTTGCCTCCCACTTGCTCTCCCAAAGGCCAGCTTGGGAATTGAGCATAATCAGCATTGCAGATGGGAGGCACAGCACCCTGATAAAAGCTTATTTTTACTTATAAGATGAATAAAGCCAGAATCTCTGAAGTTTTGGGATGTTTTAAGAGTTTAACTTGTTCAGAAATATGTGTCACTTTATTTTGTGCAGCAGTTTCTTCAACTTGGTTGACTGCAGCTGGTGACCATCACCTTCCCTTGTACTACATGAACCCAGGGATCTCCCTTGGAGTCACCCAGGACTCAGAAGCTCCTTTGCCAAGGCCAACAATGCCTTCCCAAGGCTGTGAGCTGCTCTTCTGCACCCTTACAGACACAGGGGACAGTGAACATTGCTCCTGGGAGCAGCCTGAGCTCCCTGCATTGCAAGCCAGGAAGATGGGAGTCCATCAGCAAGGCTTTGCCTGCTGTACTCAGTCCCTGCCACCATGCAAGCCAGGAGATAAACCTTGCTGCCTCTCCTTCCCAGCCTCCATTTATAGCATTAAGATTATGTTCCAATTAAATTCATCTACTGATGTGTTTTTATGAAGAACTGAAACAAATTGCTTTCCCACTCGTGCATTTACAGATAGAGGTGTAGTTTTTCACAGAATTCCATGAATTATTGATTACTCTGGGCTTCCTATCCATCTCAGATCCTGCTGCTTTCATTGAGTGCAGAGTTAAGAGCTGTTCCTGCTCTGCAGCATCACCAAAGTCTCTGTGGCAGGGAGGGGGGGAGTTCTGTGGAGTGTGTTGAGTTCAGTGTTGCAGTGAACAGTGTAGGTAGCAAATGCCCTCATGGACATGGTGGTAGTTTAGCACTGATAATCACCATTTAAAAAAACCAGTTATTTGCTTAGTAGCAGATATGCAGTAACTCCAGGTCACTCTGCCATTTTTTTTAACCTTGAAGAAAGCAGTGAGGTTAGAGAGCTGTGTAGCATAAATGTGTATTTTCATGTCCCCATCCCTATGGTGTCAGGCTAGAAGAGACTTAGATTGCAATAAGGAAAGTTATCTAAAGCTTGAGTATTTTTACTGATTACGTATTTTTACTGATAACGAAGGGATGGGGAAAAAAATCAGAGTATTGGTATTATGTACTGTTCTCAGAAAATAGCATGCTGCATTTTACCTAGACAGCAGGATTTAGAGCAGAGACACTTGGAATTTTCTGTCCTGGGGTAGCTGATGAGCTTGTCTAGTGTGCTGCTCTCAGCTCCAAACAACCATTTTAATTTATTTTTTTTTTCTGTGACCTGAGTGTGTGTATTTTTTATCTCCCTTACAAGAACAGACCACTGCTTTCTTGCATGACTCCCATGCCTGCAGCTGACATTGCAGTGTTTCTTTTCATGGCGATGTCCTCTCTTGGACAGAAATCCCCTCCTGCTGCATAGCATGTGCCATGCTCCTGTGTGGCTGCATTTCAGTGACCATGCAAATCCCTGAGTGTCTCTCTTGACAGAGGGGGGGCTGTAGAAACACCCGTGGTGTTGCTGCTGCCCTAATCCTGCCCTTGAAAGCAAGAATGTTGATGGAATCTTGGGTATTATTCTTTAGGCCTTGCATTCCTTAGTAAATAACAGTATTTGACTGCAAAGTACCATTTGGGGTTTGAGTCAGGGAAGGCATGAGAGGCCCAGATGCAGGGATGAGGATGCTTGTGCTCTGTGGCCCATGGAGCAATTGGGTCTGACTTCTGTGCAGGGAGAATGGGCTCTGAGGTTGTGCTTCAGCTTTTTGTTGTATATTGAGTGCTTGAAATGTACACTGCTTTTACTCCTCCCTCTGGAGAAGAAACACCCCTCTGGATGGACTCTTGCAGAATGAAAAGAAGCAAACCTGGGTTTTTACCACCTGGAGGAGATGCTGGGTGTTCTGCAGCATAGTGTTCTGTGGAACAACAAAATGCTGAAGCTGATCCCTTCTCCTCTCTGACAGTAATGAGGGGGGTTGACTTGAGGCAGGAAGCATCTTCCCATCCTTCTCTGATAATCTGGTCAGCTTGGAAAAACTTAATCACTGTGGCCTGGTTAGGAGTGTTTACTGTGTTGGGGCAGGGAAGAGCTGCAGCACTTATCACCCCTCCTTTTTTTCCTGTCTTTAGAAGCTTAAAACTGTCACTCCTCAGGAATTCCCCAGGATTCCTGCAGATCCCTGTTTTTCTTGTGTGCTTGTTTTTCCTAAGTGACCCCTATCTGTAGTGACAGGGCATTAGTGACCAGTTGATCTGGATCTGGGTGGCCACTCTCTTATCTTGCCACGTTGACTTTATTTTGAGAGCAAATCCTGCTGGTCAGAAATGGAAATTACTGCAGTTCTTGTTGACTCTCTGGCTGTTAGAATCCTTCTTTAGAAGCTGGATAACAAGTTCTAGATAGCGACCCTTAAAACAAAAGGAGTTGGAGATTTTGGACTGTTTGCCTTTCTGGTGGTTGAATATGGAAGCAGTAAACATCTCTGCCATCACCATTAATGCAAATTCAAGCAGATACAGTATCCTGTAGTGATTGAACTTATATAAATCATACAAGTGCAGAGGACACAGTGAACTGATGCTGGTGTGATTCAGACAGTTACCTCTTGATGGCTTTGTTCACCACCACCACCCCCTTTAATCACATAAAATCACAGCACACTTAATTTCTGTTTTAGAATCTCTACTTTTTTTTTTTTTTTTAATTGCTTGATTTAATAGAACAGGTAGAACTTGTGTTGCAAATGTCCAGCCTGTAAGGTCAGGCACCCAGGCTGTGTCCTGTGGCTGGTTTTTGTGACTGTCCCTGTCACTTACTGGGGAATGAATAAGATGTGGTGTCAAGTTGATTTTGAAAATCCACCAGCAAAGAGCTCAGTGTGCTCTCCAACGTATACCCCGACCTTCTGGGGAGGGAAAGGGAAAAGAGAACACACCGGTGGGGTTTTTTTGTTGGAAAATGTCACTGTGTGAAGGCTCCAATTGCACCAGCTCAAAAGGGAGAGGGAGGCTTTGCCAGCAACTCTTTGTCCCTCTGGATCTTAAGACTTTTGAACAATCAGTAGTGCGTCAGTGTGAAGCACGTTTGAAATCTCTCCAAGGCTTGGAGCTTACGTTGAAGTCCACGTCAGTAGTTTGCTGTGTTAGAAAGGAACCTTCTGATTCAAACTAGCTGCATATGTAAGGACAATCCAGTTTACAATAGTCACCTGTGCCTGCCAGGCTGTTGGGGTCAAATAGATAGCAGGAAGCCCTGGTTTTCCATGCCCATCAGGCTAATTTTTAACCCAGTGGGGGCCAGAGCTGTGGTCTTCTCTTTCCAGCTCAGCATGGATATATACAGGATGTGCTGAGAGCACTGAGACTTCCCTTACTTCTTGGATGACCTTAAAAGGCCCCTCTTTAGGGGTTTTTTTTTGGTACTATAAGATATGTGTCTATAGGTTGGATCCATTTATATGATCAGTACACCACCCAAACTTAAAAGCTCTATACCTTGGTGCTCAGGATACACAGTTACTCCATAAATGCCTTTGCAGGCTTAACAGAGTAGCTCAGGACCCTCTTTAGTGTGTTGCTGGGTTTTCTTATCAGAACAAAAATCTCTTTGAGCAGTCCTGTAGATGCAGTAAGTAGCTGCAGATAGGAAACCTACATGTAACTGAAGAGAATGTAACTGGCTTTTGCAGGGACCTCAGTGATATAATTTTTCTCTATCTTAATGAAGCATTAAAGTTAGTTTACATAGTGATAAATATAATAATTATTGCAGCAATGGCTGTGTGCCCAAGATGCCTAGAAAGCTGAACATGAAATCTTTTTAATGGCATCATAATGGTCTTTGTAAGTGTTACAGATTTCCTAGTGTTATGTATAATAAATAATGCACATTATTTTCCAGTGGACTTGTACAACTCGACAGTATGTACACACAGAAAAGGCTTCATCTTTCATGCCTTGAGAAACTAAAGTGACAACTTTCTCTGGATAGACAGTGTTCAGCAGTGGAAATGCACTGGCAGATGAGCTTATTACAGTAGGGCTGCTGAGGAGCAATTGTGGTTTTGTGGAAGTGGGGGAGATGAGATGAAAAACACGTATTAGGCTTCAGAGAGTAAGTTGGGTGCCTTTCACTCTTCACTAATAGATTTTTGTTGATTAATTTCTGTTTTATAAATAATACATTTCACAAGAACATGCAGACTCCCCACAGTATGGCTTCCTTCCTTCTGCCTCTTAAATCTCTCAAAAGGAAACAATCTGCAGCCAGTGTGAGATGCTTGCTTGTGGATTCTGCTTCACTTGGCAAACCAGGACTCTTTTCACTTTGGGTCCCATTCCTGGCAAGGGTCAAACATTTAACTACAGAAATCAGCAGGAAGCTGTTGGACCAAGATGCATCAGGCAAGAGAAAAGCTGTTTGTATTTTTTTTCTGTGCTTCTTCCGGCAGATTTGAATTAAAAATATGTGGAGAAGTGTTATGCCTTTGCATTTTTAATATTAAAGCATACTCCTTCTTCATGTTTAAAATTCCACACCAGGACTATCTGTGCCACAACAATTTTTAGAAGATGAACCATGAATTAGGGCTGAATCCTGTGTGGTCTCACCTTCCCTCACACTTAGGGATAAGGCTTTCCAGTGGCTTCATGTTTTTAGGATGTATGGGTCAAGTAAGGGTTAACAGTCAAACTGTTAGCATCTGAGTAGAACAAAATTCTGCATCCATAGCAACTACAGATGAGACAATACTAAAATCAGTGATTAAAAAAAATATTTCTTATGCCTTATTTTTAGTGTTCTGTGAAAAACAAAAGGGAAATGAGTAAGAAGAGAAAATATTTTAAGTCCAGTGACCTCTACAGCCATGATTTCTTTATTACTTTGACCAGTCTCAATAATTTGGATTATTACTTGTGAAGAGCACTGTATCTCAAAAGCACTTGGTGTGGTAGTATTGTACAGATAGATGACTGTTTGATGAAGCTCACTATTAGGGACTTATTTTTCCTGTTATTTTGATGCTTTTTCTTTTAGGAACACAACATGCATGGTCTGTCTTTTGAAACTCTGAAACTCTTGCAAGTTTTTAAAGTCTACATTCTTGTGAGTCCAAGCAGAAATAAGGGCCTTGTAAAAATCTGGTTTTATTATGACTCTTGCCCAGCAGAACCTTTCCAGCATATCTGAGTGTTTGCTTGCCTGTCTTGGTTATATTATTGCAGTACTCCCTTCCAACAGGAGCTTCAAGGTGTCTCCCCTGTTGCATCTGCAGCTGAGGAGCAGTACTCACCTGACAGCCTTGCAGGAAAGAAGGATGTTCTCAGGCAAGAAGGAGAAGCTGGTGTCTGTTTTAATGCATAGTATTTTCTTTTTGTAGGCCCAGTGCTACTTGCTAAGTGTGAAGAATTTTGACATAACTGGTGGAGCTCACCACAAACTCTTCTATTCATGTTCTTGGGTTACTCTGTGTAGGGGAAGCATGTCTAATATTGACAAGCACCTTCAATTTGTGTATTTGGAAAGGAATAGATACATAATATGCTCACAAACTTAAATGCTTTTACATCAAATGAAATGTGTTGTATCTAATGAATCTTTGGTATTTTAATTATTCAAAACTACCAATTTATAGGGCTGTGTCCAAAGTAGTAGTCACTGATCACATCTGATGTTACTCTGCATTAATTGTTGCTTGTACTTTGCTTCTGGTCTTAACCAGAGACTTCTCTGGTCAGCTCACAGTGCCCAGATGCCACTTGGTTGCAGTGGTCAATATGCTGAAATACTGTGGTGGATGGGGAGGTCTCTTGTCTTTTCTGAGGTGGCTGGAAATGCTGGTGGCAATCAGACACCAAGTGCAGCTCTGGACTGGGAGCTCTGGATACTAGAAATAAATGGTTTAACTTTTCCCCTCTCGACTTCTGCTGCAAGCTCACGTGCTTACCAGTACCTCTTTTTCCTAATTGTTAAAAAAAAAAATAATAATAAAAAATCCATAAAATCTGCTCGCTTGATGGAAAGTCCCTGTGAGTTCCCTCGAGCCATGTTAACTGGCTCACTGGTGCTCCCTCCTCTCTCTCCTCTGGCTGCTGGTGGAACAGGAAGGCTGATGCCTTAGGCTGGTGCATGGTGAAGATACCTGCTTTAAGAAGGAGAAACCAAGTTTCAGTGGCTGTGGAAAGCCCATTAGTGTGGGGCTGCACGGTGTCAGGGCTGTGCAGGGTGTGTTGAGGGTCTGTGCCTCCCTGTGGCTCTGCCTCAGGGTGTTCCAAGGAGTAGGAAGAGCCTCAGCCACTGCCCCTAAATCTGCTGTGCCAGAAATTCCGAGCCAGGTATCCAGCAGTATTACTTTTGTTGAGAAAGGAAATGGGGAAAGAGATGTCTGGGTGCTACAGTAGCCTGCAAAAAAACCCAGTGGTCTCTCAGTTCAAGCTCAAGGCTGGAGGATAACGTGCCCTAGGCTCAAATTCGGGATAGAAAATACACTTCCTGTGACCTCAAGTCAATCACTTAATCTGAGTAATCTTTGTGGTTTGCCTCCCTGTTTAGGGTAGGAGTGATAGTGTTAGCTGCTGCTGCCTCTCTCAGGTGTGCTAGGATTAGTGGGTTAAATTTAGTTAAGACGTGTCAGGCAGAAGTAGGAGATAAGTGTAGTAAAAATGCTGCTGTTACTGAAATACCATCTTGGAGTAATCTTCTTGCTGACACTTCCCAAGCACAATTCTGCTTTACAGAGGAGATTTCAAATTTAGAACTGTTTAAGGTAGCTATCGGAAGCTTCTAAGTCATAGTGAGGTTTGATATTGTCATGTTGTCTCATAAGCAGTAAACAGGCTCCTTGGTGAACAAATCACTTATGTATATCAAATGCAGCTGTCACTTTAAGGCTTCCTGCAACATTTTAAAGTAATGATTATATTGGGGGGGTCAAGTAGGTGCATTAGTAAAAAGGATGACAGGTTGCAGCTGAGCTGGAGGAAATTCAAGTTGTCTCAGCTTCTGCCCAGAGATCTCACTAATAGAGGTTGTACGGCCAGCTTGGGTTACCTCTCTGCTACTCCTACTGTCTGGCACAGATATTGAGGGTTAACTATCAGTGGAAATTTCAACTCCCTAAATTGGCTACTTCTGACTTTACTAAGCAGGATAATGAGTTAGCTCTCCCTCATGTAATAGCTTATGGTTTTTTTAAAGGCTTTTAAATAAATTCTTGTTCGTATTATGGAGGGAATTGCCAAGTCTTGTTTGGTTTTATGTTTTTGTTTTTTTGGTCTTTTTTTCTTGGATATACCCTAAACCTCCCTTGAGTTTGTAAGAGGGGATTTTTGGGGCTGGAGGGAAGGAGGTGCAGAAGGGAGAGGTGGTTCAATGTTTTGCTTCTCCCTTGCTTGGAACACTTGAGATTGAGTCACCAGGGTATGGTCTGGCATATCCGAGACCAGTGCTAAAGCTTACAAAAGAGCTTAAGTCATTTCAGTAAATGAATTTAGCTGTTGTCCATCTACATCCTGTGCTTGTTGTGACTTTGCTGATTCCCAGCTGTTTTCTATTGCTCATGTGCCAGCAGTTGCTCCACCTCTTCTCAAGAGCTGGTGGAATAATTCAAGTGCTAACTTCCTCCAGGCCAAGGCAGTCAGGTTTGCCTGAACCTTGGAAGTGATGGGAAGAGTGGGGCTGGCTCAGGCTTCTGCAGGAGGTTGGGAGCATCCCTGCAGTTCCTCCCTCATCTTTGCACCTTCAGGAGGAGAAAAGTGGCAGTGGCTTCTGTAGTTTCCATTGACTGCATTTAAGGGAGTGATTTTGATATCCTTGGGAGCCTTTATCCTTTGTACTGGTTCTAGTGCTGTAGTAGAGGAGGAGGGAGAACAGTAGGAATGCTTTCAAAAATTGCTCAGATTTCCTGGAGGCAGTAAGGGACAAGAATGTCATGGTAATGTTTAAATCTATGTGAAACAGGGCCTTTGCATGTCATTGGAGGAAGACTGTCCGTAGTGAAAGAGTAGATTACACAACTATTTGTCCCAAAGGGTGTGAATTTCCAGAGAAGACTAAAGATGAGTTGAGGTTTCTGTTCCTTGTTTCAGTGTTCCAGCTGTACTGCCCACGTTAAGGTTCTCTGCCCCATCAGATCTGTACAGGACGAGGATTTGAGCTTTGCAGAGATCAGTGTGGGATCTCAGTGGTGACTTCTATATCCAGATCAGTCCTATAGGTATACTACAGAATTTATTAAAATTTCTTTTTCAGACAAGAAGGAGGAAGATGAGCTGCGTGTCCCACATATTAGTTGTCATGGACTGAAAAGCCAGTTTTTCTTTGTGAGTTCTTTGGTCTCTGATTCAGTAACCATCTTCCAGTGGAGTCTTTTTGAAGACAGAATATCTTTATTAATTTGGAGGTAGTCATTGTACAGGGACAGAATCCCTAGAAAGTTCTTTCAGTGCTCTGGTTTTCAACAAGCACAGCCTGGGAAACTAAAAGTATTTAGGGGATTATGTTATGATTTGCTTTGAAGCACAAGGAATTGAGAGGCAGGGCTGAAACCTGGTCTGTGGCTCTGAATGTTTGGAGGTCTTAAGCTGTTTGTATGTGACCTTTTTGCCTGGCGTGGAGGGAAGCCTCCAAGTCTGCATTCAGTTAGCATTGGCTGGGTGATGGGGAATTGGCATCCTGTCCTAGTAGTACAGCAAAAGAATTGTGGATTAAAAAGAAAAACTTAGCATTGTTACAGTTTTTCATTTGTATTTCTGTATTTCCTGTTGAAATACAGATGAGGAATGTGCTTTTTGCTGCATATATACAGAGGTGAACTTCTGGCAAACAAATTTTTGTCACTCAAACTTTTATGAGTGTTCATGCATTAGATAAAATAGCTTAAAAATCAACACCTGCAAAAAGTGGCAGACAGCATGCTGTTTTGTTATAGCTAAACAAAAAAAATCTGTAAGTATTTGAGGTGCATGGAATACATTTGATCTGATTGTAACTGGGAGCCTGGAAATGGTTTAAAATGAAGAAAGTGTTACTGAAATGCAGCCATCCTTAGAGCATCTCTCTATCCATCAGTCTGTATTAGTGATGATTTTGGTTCTGCTGGGCTGAGACTAGGCATAAAGGTAGAAGTATTAGTGAGAAATCTCTCAGAATACTGCAGAGGGTTTTTGAGTCCTGGAGGAAAGCTAGAGAAGAGTTTAAATTTTTAATACCCTTGCCCTCTCCAAAGAAATCTTCCTTCCCAGTCAGCTATAATTTTAGTAACAGAGGTTAAGGCTGGTGACATTGATTTCAGCGTAGCTTCTGCCACTCTGTGGACAGAGGAGCTTGCAGTGTGTGGTCTGTTTTCTTGATCTCTCCCCTCCTTTTCTCTCTCCTCCTGCTTGGGCTGTAATATGGAGATTCTGCAATTTTTCAGTTGTAGTAGCTGCTCAGTGGGAGTGTGAGAACTTGTGATGTAAAGCTCAGCTCTCACTTTGGAATTTTTTAGTAATTGATACAGGGAAATAGACCATTGCTGTACTGCACCAGTGTTGGTACTCACTGGTTAGTCAATGATATGACTCTTCAAAATAAGAAAACAATTCTGAGCAGCATCACCTTCTTCCTTCTGACAACCTTGGGGCACCTCTCAGCTCTATAAATGCTCTTTGTAAATTAAAAAAATCCAGAATATTGTTATTATGCTTTGACTAAGTTGGGGAGAACATCAACAAAACATAACCAGGACGTATTGTAAAAAATCCATTTCAAGTGAACTGGCTTAAATAATTTTAATAAGCTTAATATGAACTGACTATTTAAAATGAGATGCTGCTTGTTGCATTGGTTTATGTTCTGGCATACATTTTGTTCTCCATTATGGAAGTTACTTTTTCTGAGGAGGGTTTAGGATCATGGAACATGTTATGGATACTTAACTTGGCAAATGATTCCAAACACACCTTATCTTCCTTTTGGGAGATTTGTTGGGAGTGAGGTGATACACAAACAAGAAAGGGAGACCTGGAACTTCTGAGGAAATCAGAGGCTTTGTTAAGAGCATCCTATGATTGACACGTTACCAGCAGTACCATAGAAATAATCAAATCTAAAAGGGTATGAAGAGGCTGAGGAGGATGGCAGGGTGTTTTCTCAGTGTCAGGTGAGCAGTTGTTGTTTTCACATGCATTATGAAAGCTACATTTTATTTTTCTCATCAGCTGAGATTTATTTATGTAAAGCTTTTCTGGGGCTTAGCAGTTCAAGTTTTCCAGATGCAAACAAAAGGTGTTGCTTGTGGAGGTGTGCCCTTTCTACCTGATAGTAAGAGCTGAAGTAGAGATGTTGACAAAACCTATATGGTTAATGTTCTAGTGCAGGGAATAATCTAGTGGGTTTTATCCAAGGCCTCTGTTTTGTCCAAGTTTCTCAGAGATGTGTGTTTTTTGTTTGTGGTTTTTATTTTTTTTTTTTCTGAAAGCTGTTGGTGTCACTTTGGGGATAATGAAGGGGGAAGAGGATTTGGGATTAAAATTACTTGCTGCCTGGTATGTGCTATAGATAGCTGTGAAATAGTGCAGTTTGTTCAGGGACAGCTTTGCTACCTGGAAATAGAAAATAATCCTGGAGGGAAGCTGTGTGCTGCCACGCGAATTTTGTATCTAAAGGATCCTTGCTGGAATGACAGATGAATCTGTGCAGATACAGGGAAACCTTCTCCTGCTGTACATTGTCAGGGGCCTGTAATCACAGCCCTTTAAGACTTTTCTACACTTCTGTGGCTAAAAAAACCCCAATAATTAAAATTGTGGATTGATCCGAGAGGTCAAATGAAATTCCATGTTGGATAAAACAATCTGTATTTGTCTCTAATAATTTGATGGCTCTGATCCACATGGCATAAAGGGGCTGAAAGAAATCCTTCTGAGACTGAAGTACCTTTCTGCTTGTCTGCTGAGAGTAGAACAGCAGTGACGTTCTGTGGTTGACTGGGATGCTGAATAATATTTTTCCTTCATTGAAACCTACTGTTTGTTTTTGAGCTTATGTATGTTCTTTTTCTGGAAGAACTATGTTTGCTTAGCCTCGTGTTACTGATAAAGATGTGGAGTTCAACCCAGAATAGTTTATTTAAATTTATTTTTGTAATGAAATATTAATTTAGGTCTCCAGGGGTCAGTTGGCCAGAATTGAAACGTTGAACTGGCACTGGACGGTAAAGCACTTGAAGTGCTGTTGTTATAATAGGGTCACTATAAGTTAAGTTTTAGGCCTACATTTAAGTCCTGTTTACTTGAAAAGAAACAAGGCAGTGGAACTGCCTGATAAGAATAAAAAAGTTTTTTATTTTAATAAAAAATTTCTGGTTTCTGTCCTCATCCATGGTGAGATCAGGCTCAGCCCAGCAGCACTGATCTGGAATGCTTTTGCAATTGAAAAGTGAAACTGAGAAGTGTGACTTTTTGGGGTGGGGGATGGAGAAGGTTTAATTTCACTGAGAAGCAGAAGGAAAAAATGAATGGTGAAGAAAAGGCATGAAATGCACCTCAAGTCGATTTCAGTTGTAATGATGAATAATAACAAACAACTCCAGCAGTCAAGAATTCAGTATTTTAACAAGCCTTGCATGTTTTCATTCTGCTAGCATAATGTATCGATTTGAGCTATGAAAAAAAAATAAAAATTAATCCAGTACTTGATACTCCTTCAGAATCACTCCTGGCTTTTGAAAAGATAATCTACAATTTCTGAGCATCACAACTCCTTGGACTTTGAAGTCTGTGCCTTAACGCCTGGTGAAGTGACTTGTGAAGGTCACAGTCCTTGGCATGGCTGGAAATAGAAGTCTGATGCCAGACTTGCTGTCCTCTGACATAACCACCAGGCAAGCTTTCCCCAAGTGCATTCTAAGGCTGTGATGAGTACTCCTAACTTGAGAACATGAGAAAGCTGCGGGGAGAAGTAACCATGGAGGTTTCAACACAGCAGCATGCAGCCAGGTGAAGGTATAGAAATTAAGTCTGTGGAGAACATGGTTCATGTTAAAAGAGTGAAGATGAGGAATTTCAGTTTTCTCAAAGTGAGTCAGTTTTTTTTAAAAAAAAAAAAAAAAAAGGAAAAAAAACCTGCTGTACTATATTAAACAAAGGCTGATGACAAAGTGAATGTAAACAGTTAAATGTTTCTGTTATCAGTTTACTTGAATTTTGATCTGTCAAGCAGGTATTCTTCAAATTTTTTCTGCTCCTGACGAATTACTTAAACAAATAGAGACTTTATCAAGGATTTGTCTTGGTATCTGGTTGTCTGCAGTCTGCCTGCTGGTTTTTCTCACTGGGGTCTTGCAAGTAAAATTTTTAATTACTGAAAAAAAATTGCAAAGTTTGAGTAGAAGAGATAAAAGAGTATTGACTTGCAACTCATAGTATGTTTTCCACTGACTCTTAAATCAGCCTTAAATAGCCTTTAAATCATTAAGGATGCTGCTACTAAGATTTTAAGGGTTGCTAGGAGTTAAGAATAAGGGCTAAGTTTTTGTTATATGGACGGCTTGTAAAAGGGCTCATGGAAAGCTTATGCATGAGATGAATATAAAACTTGTTCCTTCCCTCCCCTCGAGATTTGCAGATTGTTCAGGATGAAGTACAGTGATAGGAAAGGAGTAGGAGAGATTTGGCTACCATTTTAGAGTGTCATAAAAATTCTTGTGCTTTGGGCAGTTTGGGAACCCAGCGGAGTGATGGAAAGTGCTGTGTGTTCAGAGGTTGGGTTGTGTGGATGGCACAGCTTCCTGAGGAGTTTTTTTCATCTGGAGTTCTCCTTTAGAATTGTAGTTTGCATTGAGGCTATATGAGAAGCAGAGCCTGTGCCATGTTTATTCAGCAATCCAATAATCTTAGTCCTTGTCTCCCAGGCTTGTTTATTGCTGATGCATACTAATTTTGATGTGCTGTCCTTTAGATGTAAAATTCTTTCAAATCCCAACCCAGGAAGCAGCAATGTAATGTATTACTATGCGACTTTATTGACAGGGTAAACCAAAAATGGGTGATTTAAAAAAATGTTGTGTCATTTATTTTTTTTCATAGATCTGTTGCAAAAGTCTTGCTTGGTTATGTGTGCATGTATGGTGGGGGTTTTATGTGGCTGTTATCTGGCATAGGCATTTTGTTTTATTATGTCTGCTCAGCTGTCTCTTAAACATGTTCTTGATGGGTTTTGTTCCTATGATGATTTTACTTTAAGCTTTTGAGGGGAAAATGAGAGAATGGTTTGTTTGGTTGGTTTTTTCTCCTGAATAACTCACAGTTGCAAGGAGTGTATCCTAAGCTGTGCATCCTTACTGTCCTTCTGTTTCTGGACTTCTAGAGTCACTTAATATTTTGAAAAGCCTCCTGGAACACCCCAGCAGGATGTGAATCAAAACCTCTTCACATCTCTCCAAGTTTCTAAATTTACTAATGAATCAGTGATGTGTCTATACACACCAGTAGGACGTAATACTGAAAGTGGACTTGGATGTTATAAAAGTACAGTTGTTCTTTCAATGACTTCAGTGTTTTTCAGGTTTGGAGAGCTGTGTTGCAGGTTCTTTTGTCTTCAAAAAGCTGCTGAGACCGTCCACGTGCCTTTTGTGCCTTGTTCATTGGTGTCTTGATTCCACTTGAAAACGTGGGAGTAGCAGGGTTGGTCTGTCTAATTTCCAGAGCTGTCTGAATGTGTCAGATGGCATTTCAGCACTTTGCCAGAGCAACAGTTGGTGAGGATTGGAAGCATACCTGATGGCTTCAGTCATCTCACCATCGCATTTTTGTCAGCGGTGCTGAAGAGATGAGCAGAGGATCTGGATGGCTCACAAGCCATGCAGCACCTCAGCAGTGGTTTTGGATTTCCCTGAAGGCAACAGCAGAAATCCATACAACAGAAAATACTAAAGTTCTGTGCCCTCTGTTGAAAGCTTTTGCAATAAGCAGTGTCTCCTGTTTATAAGAGAGATGGAAACAGGCTGTAAATGTGTTTTCTTTCTCTTTTTGTCCTTTCTCCTCCTTTTTTTTCTTCTCAAGTTTAATTCCTTTGTATGCTGGGATAAGAATCTTGTCTGTAATCAGTGGCAGGTTTTTGCACTTGGCCAAATCATCCTGTTGAGAGAGAACAGAGTACATCCCACATGGTAAAGCCTCTGCATTGCTCCCTGGAGTGAAGGAGCATTCAGATCTGCCATCTGTACCCTGCCCCCTCCCTCCTTAGCTCTGGCTTGGCTGCTGGATCTCTCCTGGCAACCATGGCTGGCTTGGGAAGCCTTTCATTGCTTCCTGGAGTACTTCCTGAAAAGTCTTCAGGGGCTCAATGTGATAAACCTGCTTATTTCCTCTACGGTTTCCTGATGACTGCTCTACAGTACAACTTTTCCTGTTTTTAAGAGCCAGGGGAGGGAGTTTCTCTTCTCCATCCACTTGATTGGCCAGTCACACTTACGGGGTGGTGATTCATCCATCCTTTTGCTGTAGCTCTGTTTTACGTTTCTTCTGGTAGTTTTATTGATGTTGCTCATCCAGACAGTTTGAAATGAAGCATTTAAATTTTGACAAGCCTCTGATGGTCATGGGACTGTTGAGGGCTTCAAAGTGAGGTCAAACACTGAATGGGTCCTTCCCTTCCATTGCAAAGCTATGACTTCCCTCTTTTGGATCCCTCTCACTCCTACTACAGCAGTTGGCATTTTTACACCCTTTTAACCCCAGCACTTTTCTAATTGTTGGGGCTACAATTCTCTGTTACATTTGGTAGATTCACTGATAACTTGAGATCAGATCTTTCCCCTCAGTGGAGTGAGAATAACCCCATTTTTGACAGTTCCATTGCTGCCCTTCGTGTGTTGTTCATCAGTTCAAAATACAGGGTACTCAAATGCATTAATTTGATTTGCAGATTGAATATATACTGGTACTTTGAAAAATATATGTATGTTTGCAAGAATAAAAATATGAGCTTTGTTTTGGGTGGCGGAAGAGCCAAAGCTGAGTAGAAGTTAACTTGGAGTGGTGGCTCAGGTCATGATGAAGGTCTAAGAAACTGGAAGTACTATTAATTGCTGTGTATTTCAGGCTTCTGAATTTCCACTGCTTTGAAGTAAAGGACAATGAAGTGTAGCATGTGGAAAAAAAAATTCAGGACAGTCAAACTATTACTTGTTAATAAATCTTGTTTGTAAAAAAGAAAAAAATTTAAGTATTTTTCCAGCTGGCAGCAGTCTAGATGGTTGTTGAAGAATTAGCCATCTCCCTGGCTCCCACACCTCACCACCTGAGGAAATGTAGACAGTGAGCTGCATCTTTTTGCCTAATTGCTTGCAGGAAATAATCTTAAAGACTTAACTGTCTTTTTCCTTTGAATAAGAGTTAAAAGTCCCCAAGGAAGCTATTTAACGTTAGCAGTCACTTACTGAAAAGTCTTGATGGGTCTTGTATTTAGAGTAATTGTTTTATTGCAGGTTTTGTTTTCATTGTCCAATTAGAAGTAACAAAATACAGTGGACAGATTTCTGTTTTTAAAATTGAAGTTCTCAGTTCTGTTCCAAACACCTGAGCTTGCTGACTTAAACAATCTGTCCTTAATTTGGATAGCAACAGGTGACTGTGATGTGTTGAATGCTACCCTCCTTACAGAAGGGCTATGTAATGTATAGTGTGTATCTGCTACTTATCTGTTCAGCTTGGAAGTGAGATTTAGGGCTTGGAAAACTGATGAAATGGGGACTGGTGGGTTTTAGTTAAATTTTTTTTTAGTCTCCACTGTAAGTCTTGTGTGTTTACGTGTCTCCATTATGATTTTGTGGAGTTGTTCTGACTTCAGTTTTCTCTCATCTATGCTTTTAAATTTGGGGGACATCTCTAAGGACTTGATTTGCAGTGCAGAACTTGAAGGCTTTCATGGCTGAGCTGCTCTGTTTTCAGGCACTGAGAAAGGTTTTATTTCCCATGCCCACCATTGCATGAGCCTGAGTTAGGAATTCCACCTTCCCACAGGGGTCAGCGCTCTCATTTATCCTTTTCATTTAACTTAGGGGGTTGGTTGATGATACACAAGCAACCTGTATTCTGCTGCATGTAAAACCACACAGGGGCAATGTCTGTGTGATCGGATTGCAGTGCTGGCATTTGGGGTATAGGATCAATGTGCTTTTCCTACCAGTTAGGTGAGTTCCTGATTCCTGTCTCTTGTTGTACACAGAAGCTCCTTTGAAAGGCTGAGACCTGAGCTCTGTACTCCTTTGGTGGCTTTTGAAAAGCTTGAGCTTGAACACGTGGCTGGACATTTTGGAGCCACCAGTTGCTTAAAGCCTGTGTTGCTCTCTATTAGTTCCTTTTTCCATGAACGTGTTCTTTCTGTAGCTGAAATGAGCAGGTAGCCTGATATTTTATATTACCTGGTGATGACACCATTTTTCTTAGCTTTCAGTACTCCATACAAGTTCTTACTGGTAGGAACTTGTGGCAGGAAAGGAGGGGAAGAGGAGGACAGTAGATGGCAGCTTGTCAGTTAAATGAGTATTTGTTTTTTCTAGTAGTATTGTATTCATTTAAGGGGGGGCAGGAGGGAACTGAAACTGCTTTTCATAATCTCAGCATCACTGAGTAGCAGGAAGCACAACAGCTGCAAGCCCCTGCGCAGCAGGGATCTGCTGCTGCCAGAAATGGAGCTGATAATGATGAGCAGCTCAGTAGTGTAACTAAGGTCATATTAACTTCAGCAGCTCCTCCTACCTTAAACATAAAAATCCAGGGAAAGTCATCGTGCAGGAGAGCAGTTCAGAAGTGGGTCCTGTTATGTTGAGAGCTCCGACTCCTTGTGTTGAAAAACCAAGGGAAGTTGAGAAGAATCTCAGTTGATCGTAGATGAATGTTTGAGACAAACATCCTATGGTTTCAGGACATCTTTCAGGTCACATTGCTTGAAGAGAATTCTTCAGCAGCCTTTCCACAGCACACACAACTCTCTGGAGGATTACTAAGAGTAGCTGGGAAGGTTTAGAAGGTGTAGAAGCTATCATCTGCCTGGTGCTGTGGTGGGGAGAGTGGGTGAGCAAGGCTTAGAGATCCAAGAAGTTCCTTACAGCCTTGGTGTTTTTTATCCTGACTTTGAGATGCAGTTTATGAAAAATATCTGGAAAATCGTGTCAGTCAATTCTGTTAGCATTAGTATTCAAAGGAAAGTAAAGCTCTGTTCAAAATGAGGGAGTTGTTTGAGGAATGCAGAAGTGTTTGAAGTTTTGGTAGCAAAACATCTTTGGAGGAGCTGTTGTCTTTTAATCTACTTCTTCAGATGTCACATATGGTTACTCTTCTGCATTGAGTTCAGGACCTGTAAAAGGATAACAATCATAATTTTAAGCTGTTGCAAAACCTTCTCTTGTACTTGATATGAGTTGTCTGACAGATCTTGAAAGATTTTTAGTTGAAAATACTTTTGGGATAAGACTTTAGAGCAACTTAAAACCCAAAGGAAGTCCCATGAAGCTAAGCAATAAACTTATTAAAATAGGGCTCGTAATGCAGATTCTTAATCATAACAGGATTACTGGTGGTTTTTACCCTGAAATAGAGTTTTGGAAAATGTGTTTGTTGGTAATAGGCAAATAGATTAAGTTGAACTTCCTACCCCCCCCCCCTGCTTTGGCTGAAAGGACTTAACCACATTTAAAAGTTTGGAAGCAAATCATTAAGATGGTGCATTGGTGATAACATGCAACCTTGTGCTGCTGAAATAAGTTATTTATTGTGGCTTGGGAGCTAAGTATCTGACCAACTGGATGCTTTATGGTAGCCTGACACAGCGTTAAATTGTCCTGCAGGGGCAAAATGAGGAGTTCCTCTATGCAAATCTTTCTTGTGTAACCCCTGAGTAGAGGGCTGTGCTGTTTACCCTGCTCTATGCAGTGATCTAAGTGTAGCTGTAAGTAGTAGCAGGACATTTTTCAGTGTTAAAAATCCCGTTATTAAAATCCAAGAGTAGCCAAGTGAAGTGGAAATGGATTTGCACCCCATACAGAAGTAATGAACTTGCTGTGAGGGCTTTAAAGCATTGCAGAGTCAAAAGGGGCAGGAAAAAGGAAGTTCGTAGCAACCTTCCAGAAGTGTAGAAGTATTGACTGTTGAATAAGTTTTCATCATTCAATTTTTTAAATAGGTCCTGTCCTAAGATGGTCAGTTCCAAAGCTCAGGGAATGCTCAGCTGCACCCAGGAGCAAGTCCAGTGAGACCAGTACGTAGAGGCTTTGTGAGGTACTTCTGAGTCTGATCAATAATTAAAGAAAAACCTGGAAATCTTGTTCTTGCACTTTGGTCGGGTTTAATGCATGGGGTTAGAGCGAGGGAGTGAGGAGACAAAGTCTGCAGGAGCTGCTCCTCACTCCTGCTTGTTTTGGTGGCTGGAAACGGCGCATGACCACCTCATATCTGTGTTTCCACTTTTCCCCTTTCTGAAATGAAAAGTGGCCATCTTGGGAGTGTTTTGAAATCTTGAACACAGAAAACACTTTCATATCCTCTAAAAAAAAAAAAAGCCTGTTTTGTGCTTTATTTGCTGTCTTGATTACTTAGAAAGGAAAGTAAGCATGTTGTTGACTGGCAGTCTGTTCAGTATTTTAGGAAAGGTTTCTGTGACTGTATTTGATATATGATTTTTATTTCTTCTTTCTTTCTTGCACTTCTGCGACATTAGAGTTTCTTTGGCATAAAGATGCAAGCATCACCTCTAAAAGGCTTGTAATACTTGTAATATCTCCCAGAGTTGTCACTCTATGCACACCCAGGGAGGGTTCTTGCTCCACCTCACTGGGAAGCTGCAGGTGACTGACTGAGAAGTGGGGTTCCCCATGCTGCAGCTCCCTGAGCAGAGGTGATGTTTTCCCCGTACCAGAGGATGTTTATGTGCCAAGGATGTGTTTTGCAAAGAAATTTGTGCATGTAAATCAGTGAGTGTTTATGAATCTTTTTGATTTCAGGGTGTGGTTGTAGCAAGCCGGCTCTTTCTTCTGCTTGAAGTCTCGAAAACAAACAGCAACCCCAAAAGGGGTGAAGCAAAGGAAGTGCTGAGGAGACGGGGAGTGTGTGCTTTTAAAAGTGGTGATTAGGGAGGGTAACTCGGTGCCTCTTTCCCCGCCTTTTCGAGGCCCTGTGTCTGTTTTAAGCTGCTCCAGGCACAGCAACCTCAGTCTCAGCAAGCGTGTCAGCGTGAGGCACCTCGAAAGGGGGGGAAGGAAAGAGTGGCCTGTTCCTGCCCTTTGTGTGTGTGGGAAGAGGAATGACATGGAGTTTGGCTTTCCACACAGCTTTTTAAACCCGTAGCCTCCCCAAGCTTGAACTGAGGATGCTTGTTTGCCATTAGACCAGAGGTTTTGTTGTTGCTTGTATCCCAGAAAGAGCGTTTCTCCTGGCTCTATTCATGCTGTTTGAGCTGGCTGTGACTGGGAGGAAGGAGGGAGGCAATGAATGTTGTGCCCTCTTGTTTTTCTCTTGTACGGGAAGAAAAAAGCCGAGGAGCCTGTCCTCCTCCTCTGAGTCAGCTGTGGTTACGGTCTGCTGAGTAGGCGTGCATGTTTGGAACTGAAAAGCAGCTTCAAATTGTCAGCTAAATACTGCACCCAGATAAGTCTGGGGAGGTTCTCCCACCTTGGACATACTCTTGCTAGAGCTGACAGTTTGGGGTAAAACTGATTTATGATAATTACTAAAATTATTGTATGTAATTCTTGAGCTAAAATAGGAGTACAGTCAGTGCTTTCTCTGTTATCCATTTTAATAGCTGTTTACTACAGCAAGCTGAGGTACTGAGCTGCAGTGTGGAAGTAGGGTATACTATTAACACCAGTACTGTGACCTTCCTTCTGTAGGTACATCCAGATCTTGCTAGTGTACCAAGGGTGAGCTAACTGCATGTGCACTGTGCACAATACTTTGGGTGAATTGTGGTCAACGTGAAAAAAGAGGGGTGTGAAAGAGGACTGTGAAATCAAAAGATGACTGGAAAGGCAGAAATGAGCATCTTCCATGTGGTGGAATAGAAGAAAAAAGGATGCCCAAGGAGTTCCTGTAGGAATCTGAGAGCACAAAAAAGAAATCTGAATGTTGATAGGTGAGTGTAATCATACCATGAAGCAGCTCTCTAGAAGTATTAGAAAATGACACTTAGAAACCTTATTTCCCCACTGTTGTGTTTGGCTTGTCACTGTCATAAACAGCAAAATCACTTAACTGAGGACTTTAATTAAAAAACAAACTGACATGTGAATATTTGTCTTCAACTAATGTTTTAAGAATGTACAACACTTTAAATTTTGAATAATGCAGTTGATAGCGGTTAAGTACTCCAGGTAAGCAAGAACTAACTTGAGTTGGCCCCAGTTCATTGCACATGAAAACAAATGTGTGCTCTCTAAGGCGTCCTGCTTCTCTTTTCCAGTATCAGCTGTGGAAAGTACGGGACATTTCAGTGGATTTTTAATAGAGTCACACATAGATGCTCTTAGATCAAGTGGTGATGCCCCCTCACAGCCTCGATTATCAGTATAGCTTTGAAATATTAGCTATGGGTGATGAGGAGTGGACTGACAAGTGAGTGAAAAGAGTGGAAAGAACATCACAGTGTGCACACAGCAGTAAAATGGGTGGCCTGTTGCTGAGATAAAATGGAGGTGAGGTAAGTAAAGTTCCTGTTCCCACTGTGACTCAAGGGCTCTGCTTTGGGGTTCAGTGTTAGGACACAGGAAGCAGCTGACACTGGCTTAATTTTTGTGTGTAATCTCTCCAGTGTTTTTCAGAGAAGCTTGGCTCCTACACATACACCTCCTGATGCTGCTACTGGTTGTTGCTAGTATGCCAGGAAATGTTAATTCCTTACTTTTATTATTTGTTGCTGTATCTTTGCTAACAGAAATAGATTGTTCTTACTTTGTGGCGGAGATGGAAACTCATTTGTTCTACTTTTTTGTCTTATCTTTTCTTTCCTGCCAAAATGAATATAATGTGATTTGTAGTGGTTACGTTTTCGACAAAGTGATCTGAAGTGAATGATACTGTGTATTTTGCCAGCACAACTGGAGTTCTAAGTGTGCATCCTGTTTGTCTTTTTTTTTTTTTTTTTTTTTTTTTTTTTTTTTTTTTTTTTTTTTTTTTTTTTTTTTTTTTTTTTTTTTTTTTTTTTTTCTATTTTGTGATGCCTTTGATTGTGGTGAAGTTGCAGAAAAGTACATAATGAAATTTAAGTGGAAGAGGAATACATAAAAGCTGTTTTAATAGTCAGAAGCCTCTGCTCAACCTATGTGAGAGACTTTGAGTTGACACGCTCAGGAAAAAAGATAGAAAAATATGTAGGCTTTCTGGCTGGATACAGAATTAGTATTTTTGATGAGTGCGGAAGACTGAGCTGTATCCTTCAGAGTTTCTGGTTCAAGGTGAATGAGTTATTTCCATCAGTAAGTATCGTCTTGGATCTTGGTAGATTGCTGAGATTTCAGAACAGGTTTCCTCTTGTGATATATAATCACTACTACTTCCAGTTTGTGGCTTTTGGTTTTTGCCATAAAGCTCCAAGTTAGCTATAGGGTGTTGTGGAGTGTTTGTGGCTCATGATGTTTAGATGCATGACAGGGTTATTCTTAGGACCTTCCAGGACAAAAAATCATATTTCTGTGGTACTTTAGGTTGCGGAGGATTGAAATTAAGACAGAAAATGACTTTTTTGGATTGTCATATTTTTGATTCTGAAAAAATCTGATTCATAAGGTAGAGGAAGAACTGTGATTTCTAGGCTAAAAAACCCAATCAAATGTGTTGTTTACCTGAGAAGTTTGATCTGCTTTTGGTACTGAAGAGCAGGGGTACAGAGCATTGAGGGATACCGAAGGTTTTGTTTTGCTTTTGTTTTGTTTTGTTTTGTTTGTTTGTTTGTTTGTTTTGTAACCTGAATGGGCTGTTTTACCTCTGAGGCTATCCGGAGACTTTCTCTCATCACAAAATACCTCTGCCAAAGGACATATTTTGGAGGCAGATGCACAATGTCTAAGGAAAATCAAACAATTTCTTTCTTACTACACTGTTTCAAAATATGTCGTACTATGCAGCAGTCATCAGAGGTTTATTTTACAAAGAAGCATCAAGCCAATGCTGTGAAAAAGTTGATCATTGTAGGTTTTCTCATTAAACTGGTTCTTTGTAAGTTGTGATACAGCTTTCTTAATTGAAGCAGTGCTAATATGCAGGAATATTATATATATGTAATGTGTGTGTACGTGTTTACATATATATATATATATATATAAAGAAAAACATTATTAATAACTATAGTTGGTACTTATTAAAAAATGTGACCAGTGCACAATGTATGTGGCCTTGTGCATTGAGGAAGTGTAACAGTTCAGTGTCTTGGCCAGACAAAAAATGTAATCTTGGTCAATCGGGCCAAACAAGCAGCTGAATGGGTGCTGCCCCACAATTTCTCTCTTATTCTGTTAACAATATATTCTGTATAACAATATAGGAATGTGTTCTGCTTTGCAAATTGTGTGGGGTGATTTTTTTATTTTTTTTTTTCCTTCTTGCTGTTCAAGTGCCCTGTACTGCAGGAGACACAGATGATGTGTGTACACAAGAGTTTGGTATTACAGTTCTGCTCCAAGAATTCTCTGTCCTCGCTAGTGCTGCTGTAATTAAAACAGTTCCACAAATGAAAATGGAAACCATGTCCATAGAAAATTGGTGCTGGAGTGTTCATCAAGAAATATTCTGCAGAGCTTGTGGGTTTGACCATTTCCTATGGAGTATAAAGTCTTTGGTTATCACACCTGTGGGAAACAACAGTTGTGAATGGGTTTCATCAAATGCCAGTGGGAATTCCTCCCCAGGAGTATGCTTTAGGCTTATATAGGCAACTCTCAAAATATTTTACAACTAGGTTTTATGGGGAGAGATGCCAGCTGTGGTTTATTGTCTTTGGATCTGATACCAGTATGCCTGCTCTTCAGAGGGTGTGACTATGGGTAAAAAATTGTCTTCATGGTTTCACAGATGTGAGGGGGCACCTCCTGCATTTTTTGAGTTCCTCTTTTGTGAATCTGAGCTCATACACACATGGAGTAAGCACTCGTGTCTCAGGAGTTTTACTGCCCCTTTTTGGTAACTGAATACATCCAGGAGGGTCAGATGTGGTAATGGCTATCTGGTTGGGTGTTTGGAAACCTTGTTTTCTTTCAAAATGCCTGTGAGATGATGGATCACTGCTAGAGGATCTTCCACCCTCTCGTGGCATTATGAAGGGATTCTTATGTTACGTTGTCACTGAAATATCTGCACCTCTTGATTTACGTTTCAACTTCTGTTTAATCGAGGCCTTTAATATTTTTTTTTTTCTGATACAGAGAGAATATTGTTTTGGTGGCACAGATGTAACTGGGATCTTGTGTTAGTTCTGCAAAACCGTATGGGTAATTTTTTCCCTAGTGTAAATGTGATTCTTCCTTTCTTCCTACAGTGCAAAATGAACAAATCAGTAGGGCAGGACTTAATTTCCTGCCTCTGAGTTGGTCAAATGCCTGCTCTCACTTGCATGGTATTTGGGCTGGGGGCCCCTCTGGAGGTTTAGCAAAACAGAAAAGAGATGTTATTTGTCGTCCTTTACGTTGTCAGATTACTCTAATTTTGGAATAAGGAGCTGCTTTCTTAAGGGAATTACTTATCTTCTTGGAAAGTTGGCTGTAAAAGTAAGTCTCTTTATTAAATGGCTTTGTAGGAAGTGGATTAAAACTTCCTGATATATTGTTTAGCAGGAGAATTGTTCATTGTTCAGCAGGAATTTAGATTTGTTTAGCAGGAGAATCAGAAATGAGTAACTCATACTGATGGTGACAGTTTCAATAAGTTAATTTATTTTCTGATTAATAAAACAAGGTCCTTGGCCCCCTTTACCATCTGTCATTAGGTACTCAGGTTTTGAGCAATGCTTTTTTATGTTTTGTTTATCATTTTTACATGTGTGCAAGTCCTGAGCATAACAAGTGGGTTGTTCGTGGATCTTCCTCACTCCTATGCACATTTTCTGTTTTGTTTTTCTTTTTTTTTCCTTTTTTTAAAAAAACATTCTGGAAATTCCCCTTTGTTAACTCCAAACAGTATACTGTATTGCACATGATTTATTAGTACAGATTATTGTTATGGCACGTTTGAATCTTGTTCTGCCTAATAAAAATGTTCTGAAGGAATTCTGAGCTGCCACTAACATAAAGACAAACATAAGGAGCAGTGGCATTACCTATACCTGCATGTAAGCCAGGGCTGCCTAGGAAAGCTTGTTTGGGGCTTTTGAGCTGGCAAAACTCAAGGTAATAATTTCTCTTTCAAATCTTTTCTTATTTGTTTGTTTCCTTATATATATACATCTATTTATTCTTCTCTTAGCAACCCCCTACACGGAGTGAGGATAAAAGCAGCTTTGAGAAGTCAGGCTGGCAGGAGAGGTGCTTTGTGAACCCCAGGGCTTGCCTGCTTGAGTTTCATTTTTCTGAGGGGCAGGAACCTCCATCTCCTCTTGTCCAAGGAGCAGGAAACTCCATCTCCTCTTGTCCTTGATATGGCTCATGTCAGAGGAAGCATCAGCTTGGTTTGAGGCACAGGGAAGGTTGGATGAAGGAGGACTGAGCTGATGCTGAGCTCCCCCTCCTTCCTCCTTCCAGCTACTCTAGGTAGCCCATTATTTTCAGCACTTCAGACCCCTTTGTTGTGACTGAATTGAAGCTGGGTGACAATGGCACCCTTGCTTCCTATTCACAGCAAAATGAAGAGACAGGCCATTGTCCTGAGCATAATTGAGCTTCTTTCAAAACAAAACCACAAAGAGATGGGCAACTCAGTTAAAGCTGCTTGTTTGAGCTGTAACACTGGAGGTTGTTTAGGACTGGAAACCTAATTACCACCAGTAAGCTTTTTAAATCCAGTGCAGCATCCCTTGCCATGTGTAAGTTAAACATTTTTTAGATACTGGATGTCATTTACAAGTAGTGGTATCACTGATGACACCTCACAAACTATGTACTCCCAAAATTTGATAATTTTTTTGCTTTTTTTTTAAACCCAAGCCATCTCCCCAAGAGATGTAGAGCTCCAGCATCAAGAATATCGCCTCAGTTTAGACAGCTGAGCCAGCATTTTCATCAAATATTTAAACAGCATGTGCTTGGTCAAGCTTATCTTGTCTTGTTTCAGTACTGCAGTTTTCATTTGCCCCCATGAAGCTCTGGTGTTATCTGTTTTCTTTCTATCTTTTGAAGTCTCAAAACATAATCGGCCCTTATCCACTTTTATTCCATAAAGCACAGCATTTTTCTGCAACTAGTCTCCTAGGAACTGCTATGAAGTGTCCAAGAAAACCCCCCAGGTGTAAGTTCATTTTCCTAGCCTGGATGAGCAGCTTTACAAGTCACTGGTGCTGCAGTGCTCCTTTTGGCCATGGGAGAGGGCAAGTGTTTGTTCCAGTTCGTGGCAAGTTGATGCTGCTGCTCCTCATCCTCCAGACAACATCCCAGTCCCTGGGATCCCAGTTTCTGATCATCCTCAAGGGACTACACACTGTGTTGAAACATTAAAAAAAACCCCTTTTGTCGTTATTTCCAAGTAAGTTGAGATTTTGATCATCTGGGCACGTGCAAGGATTTAATCCAATTAACCCTTTGCTAAGGAAATGGTAATTCCCTAGGAGGTACTGAAAGTGTGTGTATTCTGGTGTGCCTAATAAATGCAAGGGGGCAGGTTTTCCAACAGGAAAAATCTCAGTAAAGATTTGGGATCTCCAAACTGTTTTGTGACTTTGGAGGGATCCTGAAAAAAGCTTATTTAGCCGGATATGGGAACCTGATGAAAAGGTTGGGAAGTATGGTGAGGGAAACTAATTTCCTGGGGTTTTTTAATGGGATCCTTTGAGCATTGTATTTAGTGGGAATGAACCCTTGTGTGTAGGTTCATTTTGCTTTTTTCCTGTAAATATTATGGTTATGAAATAGTTTTTAAACTGCGTAGGCATTTTACATTTTGGATGGCTGTTGGTGTGGAGCCAGGGGAAGGGGGGAACCACGAGCATTTGTGTGGACAGGGGTTGAGCTGAGCACACCCCTCCTCAGACCAACATCTGGCCAGACCACTGTGCATTCTGATGATAGCAAAGTAAGCAGTGATCAATTTCTAGTGATAAAAAAGCAAGTAATCTGGGTCCCCAAAATCTGTATCCTCCTTTTTTAGTGTTGGAGTTAACGGCCTCTTTGTGACTCATATCAACTGATGTAGACACAGGTTTCTGTCTGAAGAAAAGCCTTAAGGGATGAGTAAGCTGAGATGACTTGAGAGGTTTGTGGGCTATGAAAGGCTGGCTAATAGTGCCTGGAATGAGGCTTCAAGTTGCTACAAAGAATGTCTGCAGACTATGTGAGGGTTTTGATGATGAGCAATACACAAAATAATGGAATATAGTGCAGAAAGAAATTTCCATGTAAAGGATTAAGTACTTGGGGCATAGTATGGGCACAGGAATTGATAAGCTTGCACATTAAAGATACAACAGAGGAAAAAGCTTTTGAGCAGTAGAACCAAGCTAAGACTAGGCTGCTCTTCTACCTCAGCCTGTCTGTGGACTATTGTCATTTTTTTTTCCTGAGAGTCAACCAGATCAGCACTTTGTTTCCATGTCAGTGTAGGCTGCAGATGTGTTCAATGTGATCCCAAAGTGGTGCACAGGCATCTACAAAGTCCTGCTCTAAACGATTTGGGAAGTTCTTTAAGGGCCAGTTTTTATTTAAGTTTTCTGTAAACAAGGGAGATAGAGGAATGTTTCGGATTTCTTATAAAAAACCTTCTCCATTTCTCCCTCTGCAGTTCTGCATCATTTATGTTGTCAGGATACTCAACCAAGCATGTGCTGCTTAAATATTTGTGAGACTGTTGGCTTATCAGGCTTAGTTCAGGAGATACCCTTGGTGCTGGAACTTGTGATCTCTTGTGGACTTGGCTCAGAAAAAAACACAGTTTGGGAGGTAGATGGTTTCTGAGTTGTCGTCAGTGATATCACTGCTTGTAAATTCTTGCCTAGCTATTTTTAATATTTGGAAATGTGCAAAGCCTGTCAGTATGCCAGTTTTGTAAAAGCTGTTGAAGAAAATGTAGGAAAGAGCTCATCTTGCACCACATAAGTGAGCTTTTCCTGTCGAGGTTAAGTAAGAGGACTCTGAACTCCACCGATCAAAGGCAGGCACACTTAGCCAAGGAGTAACTTTAGAGGTTTAGCTCGGGGCAGTGTTCAGTGGTTGCCCTCCAGTTCTAAGCCCTCTGCTAATAAAACTCCTTTCTCCTTCTCCTTCTCTGAGATTTACCTAGGGACTAGGATTTGGGAAAGGAAGTGGTGAGGGATGTGTTTGTGGCTTTGCAGTTTCAGACATGTTCTTTGGGGGTTTTATAAGCTTATTTAGTGAAACTGAGCTGAAACAAAGAAGGAAAATACCTCTTAGTTTCCTCATATTAATATATTATTAAACAAACAAACCCATAACAATTGTCAGTTATTTTTGTTATGTGGAAAATATTTTATTTTGTGGTTATCTTTTCTTGAACATAGTCATTTGTTGCCAATGGTAGACTAAATGAAGACTGAAAAAAGATAGGGGGAAATCCCAGATTTACTAATCTCTGTATCTAGGATGAGTTAAGCCTCTATTCTGTGCTTGCTCATTTGATTTCCATTGGAGCAGCTTGAATATAATAAAATTAAAGATTCAGAACAAGCCCATGGGGTAAACCAGTGGACTCTTGTCATTCTTTAGAGAGTAACCATGTGGGAAGGGCCAAGGCTGGCTGCATGCAGAGTTCTGTGTAGACACAAGGATCTGTGACCTTGCAGGTTAAAACTGCACCAACTACTGAGGAACCAGGACTCAGTCTGGATCCAGTTTCCAGTTCACATGTTTCAGAAGAAACTCCATCCCCGTGCGTCTTGACTTTATCTGGTTTAAAATACCCCTGTGATCTCCACGTGAATTCTTTTTCCTGTAACTTACACACTTAATGCAATGCTTCCAGACCAGTTTGGTGTTTTTGAACATCAAGAACATGTTATCTGCATCTCCACGTCTCACTGATTTCTTTCACTGCAGAGCTTTTTGCTTTTTTTTTTTTTTATGACGTCAATTTCGCCCTCACTTATTTATGTCTGGGGCAGAAATTTTTTATCTGTGGTTCAGCAGCAATGGGCTGATAATAAGGTGGTACTGTGCCATACTACTACAGATTGCTCTGGGGTTTAGTTGATTCTAAACTACTGCAGGAATCTTGTAATTGCTGCTGACTTGAGCATTCCTATTAACAAAATTTAAAAAACCAAACAACCCACAACCAAAACCCACCACCAAAGCAAAACATGGCCCTTCTGTGTTTTTTGTGCTGGAATCTTTGCCTTGGAGGTAATTAAAATGGAACTGTTCTCCTTAATGGGATTTCTGCACAGCTGTAGGTTTTTACCAGCATGTCAAGGTGCAGCTGGTTGAACAGAAAAATAATAAACACAAGAAATGGCTGGCATTGTAACCAGAGGTGTTTAACTGTGTGCATATATGTATTTAAGGGCAGATCCTCTACAGCAGCTTGAATTAATACCAAGTAGCCTAGAAAGGGTTCTGAAGTAACCTTGAAAAGGGCAAGTGTTCAGTTGGGGAGGTGCTGGCTTGGCTTGCCATGGGAAGTTCATCTTTGTTCTCTGCCCATATGGACTTACAGACCATGTTGTGAGTGGAGTTGGGTGTTATTGCTTAAATGAGTTTTGGGTTGTTTGGTTTGGTTTGTTTTTCTAGACGGCTGTAACTTGTCTCCATGCCCCTATGGTCTCCACAAATAAAAAGATGAGCTTGGATGTGGGTCAGAACTGTAGCTGTTTACTTTTGGGGGGTGACTTGCTTTGGTTAAAATGAGCCCTATCTATGATAACCTTGCAGTTTGTCCTTCTGAAATTGTCACAACTCTGTGTTGGGGACTTGATGTCTCATGGCCAGGGATGAGTCTTTTATCATAATTTGAGCACCCTGACTTCACAGAAAGATTAAGCGGGCTCATGGGAAGGGCAGTAAAAATGCCTTGGCAGCCTTGGATTGTACAGTTTACATAGTTTTTCAGTACTGTTTAGGTATTTGTTCCTGTAACATGGTATTGAAGGAGTCCTGCTTAGAAATAAATTAATTTTGTTTGCAGGAAAAATTTCTGGCAGTTTTGTCTCCCCTGTATGTCTCCTTTGTCCATAATCCAAACACAGGCAACTCACCTCCAGCAGCTTTGCTGTATGTGTGCTGGCACCCCTGTCATGGGGGTGCAAAATATCTTCATTTCTTCTCTACAGGTTCATACCTATTCCATTTTTCTTACTCTAGTCCTGGAATATATTGATGCTGGGATCAAGATGTGCTCTTTGTTTTGCTTTTGCTCACCCCTGTTTTTCAGGGCAGCTCCTACTGTGTCCCCAGCCCTTTGGGGGCCCAGGAATGGAGATTGTGGGTGCTTGTTGTGACCATCTGACCTGTTCCTTTGAGTGGACTGGGACAAATGGGTTAAGCTGCTGTTTTTTCAGTAATGCTTCTACCAGAGCACTGAGACAAGGTGATGTAAAGAAAAATTCAGGGTTGCCAACCTTTATCATAGTGGCAATGCATTGGCTGTGAAAGCCTCGACTTGAAGCCTGGGAAATTGCAGCAAAGCAAGAAGGTGATGATTGTGTTGATAGCAAGGAAGGTTGGGGACCAGGGATATTTTGATTGCTTGGCAAGACTGGGGGAGTGATGCTGTTCTCAGGAAACACAGAGCTCTGAAGTACAGCCTTGGGAAAAAAACAACAAAACCAAAACACAACACAAAAACAAAACAGCAACCAAAACACGCCAGAAAACCCAACAAAATTCCTTAACCAACCAACCAAGCAGCCTCACCACAGAAATAAAAGTTCAACATTGGAGGTTTGTGAGCATTATGTTAATACTTCAGGTGTCTATAGTTGAAGACATAGTTTTATTTGTCTGAAATTTGTGTAGGATGGGGAGCCCAGGCTTGTGGCAGGGTGATGTTGGGGCAGAACTGTTCCAAGTCTCTCCTAACAAGGGTCTGGCCTGTCAGAAAGTCCCTGTTCTGGGGATGATTGCCTGAGATGACTGTTTTATAATCTGTTAGCCCCTGCCTCCAAGTGGTTGAACTTTTTGGGAAATAATGGAAGTGTCAGACAGATTCCTGAAACTTACTCTGAAGTAAATAAAACTTCAGTGGGTGTCAGCCTTGTGTGCATCATCTGGCAGCAGAGAGAGGGGAATTGGAGTGAAGCTCAGACTCAAATACACAGCATCTGAAGTCTTAACACAGTACACAGGATTTCCTTCAGGCTGTTTATTTGTCCCCATCTCTGTCACTTGAAGTAGCACCTCTTCCAATAGGGCTTGGGATCCTGCCTCTTTATAAAAATAATCAAGTTCTGGATGATGGAATCTGAATAATGTGCTTTTTGGTGCTAAAGCAGAGATGGACAGATCCAAAACTAAATATTGTGTTGAGTGGTTGATGATGCTTCTGTTCATAAACAGGGAACCAAGAAACGTGCACGTGGAAGATGTCTCTGGGTTTCTCCTAATGTACAAGAGTACTGAACGTACTGTATCAAGTTATTACATGCTGTTTTTCCTTCCATTGCCATCTGTTATCTCTCTTCTGGTCCTTATCTTTAACTCTGCAAATCCTCTTAAGGAATTTCTTGAAAATACTGAAGGGGGAAACTAGCTCTTTGGCGATGCTTTTATTCAAGGAGCATTTGTTTTTATTTGCACCACCCTCTTTATTTCATCCCAATATCTTTCTATGTATTTTGGGTGCAAGATTAGTGTGATCTCACTTGCTGACTCAGTAGTGTTGTGTCACTAAAGATTGAAACACTGGAAATCTTAAGTTCCATAAACTTGATTCTCAAATAAAAAATAAGTAGCACTCACTGTCCCAGCCTTCCCATCTGACTAACATCCAGTGTATGAACAACCTATTTTCATGCTTCTAGAAACTTTATTTCCCAGTATCAAATTTTAGGAACCCTGAGAACGAATGTTTGTTACCTGTAATACATCAGAATATCAATGTATTAATCACCATGTCACTGAGATAATTCTCTTTATTATTATTGTAAGGATTTGGTTTGAACTCAGAAGGGCAGGGTGAGTTTCCAGGGTGTTCTCCATGGATGATAGTAAAGATACTCAGTTTGTCTTCTGATATTCTTGAAGGGGAGTTTTCTCATCCAGTGAATAAAGGGGCACAAGAGGAATGCAAGCAATAAAATACTGAAGAAGTTGATGGCATTTGGGGTGTGAAAGCAAGGAGACTTGGTGCTAGGAGCGTTCAGTTACGTGCTTTGGTTTGAGGATAAGTAACTGCCTTGAAATGCTGCAAGTTCCTGTGGCTGCAGAGCTCCTTTCAAGTATTGAGGAGTGTAACAGAGGGATTGTTTTGTTTGTGAGGGTGGGATAGGACATTCCCCCATTCTTTTGGTAATTAAAAACCAAAGGGTTTACTTGCTTTCCAAATGAAGGCAGTCAGAAGTGATAGCTGAATATGGTACTGTTTGTTCCGTTTATATAAATTTTGCTTCGAGTTCTGGCAGCTTTGCTGAGTGGGAAGCTGATATGTTTGGCCTCTGTAATGGCTGTGTGGGCTGTCATTAGGAGGTGTTTTGCAGAAGTTGCTGTATCTTACCTTCTCACTTCGTTATAAAGCTTAAACATGCGATCTCCCCTCTCCCAGCTGGCACTGTATTTGTGGGTCTGAAGTGGTTTTAAAAACCTTGGGTTGCCAGGCTTGCACAGAACATGGTTGTATTGCAGGCTGGCTGGGAGCTGCAGCACGGTCTGGTTTTGTACCCCAAAGTATTTTTATTAGCAAGGTACCTGCCTCTGAAGCACAGCACCTCCCTATGTGATTATGAAATACTACCTTGCTTTGCAAAACAGAGTTTCCACATTTAGATAAGCCTAAACACATGATCCTAACCTAGGCTGAACACTTGCTGTTGGAAGGGGGGAGTTAGTACAGCAAAATCTACGGAGATGGAAAAACATCAGGACCAGGGAATGATCAGGTTACCAGGTCAAACAGTGCTTGGTTGAAAATGGTGAGAAGCACCTTGCTCCTGTAAGTAAGGAGCTCATCCTACAAGATCACAAAAATAAAACACGCCTGCAAGCTAAAAAGGAAGTTACAAAGGAAATTTGCCTCTTTCTCTGAAAATCTGTGCCTACCAGTTGAAGGCAAACTTTGTGGAGATCATACACTGGTCATGCAGATGTGTATGAGCTGTGTGTCACTGTTGTCCAAGTGCTGCACCACAGTAAAGAAGGGAAATGTGGTTTCCATGTTTTCCAGAAAAACTCTGGAGGTTTCCCTCTAAGCTGTCTGTATGTATGAAGGAATCTAAACTTGCATAACCATGAAATTCTCTTCAGATTTTAGGCAAGCATTCATTGTGGAGGCCTACAAAAACATCAAGGCAGAAATAAAGAGCAGCTAGCAGATAAGCATTGCAAATGCTCAGATACTTATCTGAATCTTTTTGGTTTAGAAATTGGGTTTGGGAATCTTGAGGGAACCTGTTCTCACGATGAGATGGATTGTAAAGCCCAGGCTCCCACTAGTCAAGAACAGCACGTTAGGCTTTCATTTAAATGACTGAACCCTGCACTGAACAGAGGTGGTGTTAGATGTGCCTCACATCTGACAATTACAGTCAGGGTCTCTCTCTGGCAAAAATTTTTTAGGAGATATGAAATCTGGTCTTAGAAATTCAATGTTGTGTTAACTAGAAGTTTCTCTTCAATGCACTCACAGATGTCCTGAATGCATTTTCAAGCGTATTATGTGCAACAGAATTAGGAATATGTATAAATGCAGACATCTGCTTAGAGATAATTTGTGGAGGTTTTACTTGTCAACTGTTTGAAGTCTGGTCAGTATTTTTCCAAGGCAGTTCTGTGAAGTATATCAGAAATATGTAAAAAAACTACTTTTTCATGCACTCTTCTATTTTTTTGTTGAATTCATGGTTGGGGCTCCTGAGATATACAGCACTTATACTCCCAGAGTGTTCAGGTAATGCTTGCACCAAAACTTTTTTACTTGTAGTGACATCTTGAGATGGTGTGATTGCTAAATGAGGACACTGCTTTGTATGGTAACCTTGTTTAATCAATGGTAATGTTTAAAAAAATAAAGATTCCAAATAGGTGCTGAACTCTCACGTTGAGATCAAGATAATGTTGTTAATATATTTTTTTTTTTCTTTAAAAATAATGATCTTCTACACTGAAGATTTATGGAAGTATGTAGGTGATTTAGGAATTACGAGCATCTGTTGGGGGGTGTTAATTCTACCTAGTAATTTGTTTTGATTTGGATAATGATGTAACTTGCCAACCTGCAAAAATGAGAGGTTGCTTCCCTAAGTTTCATGTCAGAAATAAGAACTCTGTAATGTGCTTCTTGGTTTCTGACACAAGATGTCAGATTTTAGGGGGATATAGTGAGAAATCTCTTATGATAATTTTTCTTGTTAAAAGTGCTGTTAATTGGAAAAGTGTGTGCTTCTCCCTAGCTCGTTTGGAAGTTTTCTGCCTAAATTTGTAGAAACATGGAACTGAGTTCAAGGTGCTGTTTTGGGGACAGAGCGGTGACTGTGGGGAGTGCTTCTAACTCCTTCCCACCACGATGGCAGGAGGTGTGCCTGTACTCTGCTACCTGCCTGCCCCTGGCTTTCCCAGGAGCTGTCAGCAGGCACCACCAGCAAGATGGGATGTTTTAACTACACTCAGGGTTTTGTGATGTCCAGATAACCTCCAGAACTTGGGCAGTGCAAGTACGGAAAGCTGAAGTTACTCTTTGTTCTTTGTGCACTTCTGTGCTGCAGCACTTGCATTCTTTCTGCTGGGTTAATGCATTGTAATCCAGGCCATTGCATATTGTCAAGTCCCTTCTATTTGTGATATAGAAAAGCAGAGCAGCCTTGCTAAATTTGTGGGTTTGTTTGGTGGGGGTTTTTTTGCATTTTAACAGTTGGCTCACTACTAAACCTGGAGACGGGCAGAGAAGCTTCTTCAATCTGCAGGTGGCAAAGGAATTTTGTCTTTTTCTGCTGCTTTGCTCTACTAATGCACACAAGGTCCTGATCTCCTAAGCCCTTGGTAAACCAGGATGTGGCTGTAACAGTGACTGTGTGATCACTGTTTTCCCAAAGCCAGCCATGCAGCTCTGGGCTGATGAATTCACCAAGCCCAGGTTGGAGCTTGTTATGGCAGTGATTGTGGGATGAACTTCTAAAGCAATTTAGGACTACTAATCTAATTACCTACAGAACCCATTGAGAAACACTTCCAGCCAAATTTTTTGTTCCAAGTAATGGATAATATTTAATTTGTCAACTCTATCTATAAATGCTCCAGCTTTAGCCAGGACCTAGGAAAAGGCAAAGACAGAATCACAGCAACCCCAGGGTAAGCTCTTAGAGATGCATTAGGACTCAGTTGATGGGTAGAAAATAGCCTATAGAAAATGTTAGCTTCTCTACCTTGGAAAGTTTTTGGATCATACATATTTTATTCTGGTCGTTTTTGTTCATTATTTTTGTTTTTATTTTTGTTGGGATTTTGTTTGTTTTTTCTTTTGTTTTGTTCCTCCCCTGCCCCTCCTGTAAATTTCGAAGCAGGAATTTGCATAAATTTGTCATAAATTTGGTTGAATTACTGTGGCTAGCACCTGTCTGTTTCTTTCCTTGTTTTGAAGTGTAGTTAAGATCAGTTTACCTGCACTGCTGCATTTATTGCAGTCTTTTTGATGCACTTCAGCAACCAAAATAACCTGATTTGTTGTAGACAGGGTGTAGCTGTGTGCTCGTGCAGCTCACCATCCATACTCTGTTTTCTTCTGTTTTAAAGAGCAGTCTTAACTGCTTGGTCTCAAAGCTGACTTAATGCTGTTCTATTCAGTTTACACAGAGGAACCAGATGACTTTTAAGATCCCTTCCAACTCAAGCCATTCTGTGAAATACGGACAGTTAAAAACAGTATGGTAAAGATTTGGCGTTGGGGAGATGGCAGTGCCAGAGGTGATTCTAGGAAGGGCTGCTAATATTCTAGAGAATTAATGCATATTTGTGGCAGGCAGGGTTGGGCACTCCTGTTCCTCTGGCTTGGTCTTTTCCCAGCCTAAATACTTCCTGGTGCAGCTGATGTTCTATAGAATTTGTGAATGTGCTTATCTACCAGGTGGGGTAAGCAGCTGAATAATCTGTTGGGAAGAAGTTTTCTGCCCCGAGCTGCAGGAGGGCCAAACCCGTAGTGGGGTTTGGGTTCCTCACCAGTGGCACTGTCTGGGACATAATGGGCAGGCAGGAGTGGGTACTGGGGAGCACTGGTGCTCCTTTGATGTTGCTGGGGGTGGGTTGTTTTCTAATTCCTGGCATGAAGGAGAAAGGTGAATCAGTAGGGGAATTACAGCTCTCAGGTTTCCCAGCTCACATGGGAGACTCTTTCAAAACACCTGATGGGCAGAAAATGTCTTCCATTGGTTCTTTTAATATCCACAGACCAGCCCTGCCTGGCTGTAGTGGCTGCCCTTAGACAGCTTTTATCTTGGAAGCAGCAAGAGGCTTCCCTGGTTCAGAGGCCACTTGTTCAACCAGGAGAGCAGTGTGATGGGGCAGATGTGCAAAGCCAGTGGCTGCTAGAGGTCACCAGCACCCCCAGACCAGTCCCAGAGCACTCACTTGCCTCAGGTAGGATCCTCTTCTGGGGAAATAAGGAATATTGCTCCATGCAAGGTCTGTGGCAGGGTCTGAAGAGCTTTATAACCAGGTTTGGTTGATTTGGTTTTGGCTTTTTGTTTGGATTTCTTTTTTGTTGTTGTCATTGTAGCAGGAGCCTTCTATGGCTGTTGTTTCAAGTGCCCCAGTGGAGGGATGGAATGGGAAGATGCAGGAGAAGGAAAGAGGCCCCAAGCCCTGAAAACCATCCTTTGTGCCCCCCTTCCCCCCAGGCCCTGCCTAGGGCAAAGCATGACACAATCTAGCTATTGTTGACTTGGAAAAGGCTATGGCATCCTATTGCAATTATTTATGAAAGAAAATATTTGATGTTTTTCTGGAAGGTGGGTGGGGGAAGCTGCATTTACCTCTCTCCTTGTTGGTAAGTAGTAATTCTTCCTTTTGTTCCTCTTGTTCCAGCATTTTTCTAGACAGCAGAGTGCCCATGCCTGTAGTCTGCTACAGTGAAAGTCTTGCTCTTAAAGCAGACAAACTCTACAGAACTTCATCTGCTATCATAAATAAAGATACCCACAAGCTCCTAGGGATTTGGTTCATGCCCATCGTGCTTTTGTCTGGTGTGTTTTACAGCAGTAACATTTGGAAATGTTGGATCTTTCTCAGTTTTCCCTGAACGTGTAGGCGTAGTGAGAGAAGGCAGGAGCTAGAGAGGATCCAGAAGAAGATGATCCTGATGGAGAGACTCAAAATAAATGACATAACTTGAACCCATTTTCTCAGTTTGGGGCCCTCTCTGCAGGTGACACAGAAGACATCAAGAGCGCAGATTAAAAGTAATACTAATAATTAAAAATTTTTACACACTTGCAAAAGAGAACTAAACTAGAAAATACTAGAAGTGATGAGTAAATACCCAGCACTTTGTGGCAGTATTGTGCAAAATAAGTCTTGGAATAATTTTCCTAAAGGCCAAATGGTCCTTGTAAGTTTGAATTGAACTTGAGAGACTCTGACATAAGTGACTGATGGGCTTCTCTAACATGGTTTCCAAAAAAAAAATTTGCTCAGGACTGATGCTTGTCTGTATTTTTTCATCACATACATTGTGGGAGCTTGCTTCATGTGTGTTTGGTGGAGATACTATGTGGATATGTGGAGATACTGGTGGATTATGGAACTTTGTGCTCATTGTCTTTGATCTCTGTATAGAAACTGCCTCATGATGCTCTGTCTTGTGTGTTGTTGCTTTTGGCATCTGATGGAAGAGTCCCCTTGAAGTGATGCTCTTCCAGTGTTCCTCTTTGAATCATTTTTAGGTGGATACTTCTAATCGGTTGGTTGAGGGAGCATTATGAAGTTCATTGTGAACTGTGATGGTTAGTAGGAAAGATTGGAAACCTGTACAGTCTCCTAGCCAAAATAAGAGTGAGGGCAACTCAGCCCCATAATTACTTGGAAAATTTAGATCAGGGAGTAAATATTTTCACTTTGACAAAGGAGCTAGAGAAGTGCTGTGTGACTGGAAACTGCAGGAGAGTTCCCCTGGGCTGTTCCTGCTGCAGGAGAAGCTCAGGTGTGCTGGTGGATGTTGCTGAGGTTGTTCTTGGTGAGATGTATGGGGGAAGAATGTATGTTGTGAGTGATGAAGGTGCATTGCTTTGTGCAAAATGGATTGCTTGGACTTTTAGGGCGTTCTGGAAAGTGTGTGATAAATGAAGAGATTGTTACGTTTCAGGTTCTGCTTAACGATTTCAGCCTGTTCTGCTGAAGTCAGGAAAAGCTTGCTGAGCCAGAAGAGTGGTGCTCTAAGCATGACCTATTCCCTTGTGACACTAGCAAAGAGCATATCTATCTTCTAATGGCTGCAGAAGATGAGACAGACTAAACTGTACCTGTGTTGTCCAGGAGGCATCTGGGGTTTACCCTGTTAACCCCTCTCCAGATGTGCTGACAAGAACAGGTTCTGTGTTGTCAGGTAATTTCTCACTTTGATTGCTGCAATCACAGCTGCTGGAAAATACCCCCTATGAAATAACCATGTTCCAAAGCATGCAAGGTAAACAAAACAAAATCTTACTCTGTCTCTGCTTACTTTCACCAGTGTCTTTTCCCAACCTTGTTACAGTCTAGAAGCTGAAGCTGGGGCAGTTTTTACAGCATTTTGATTTCATTTTCACATAAAAGCATTGAGTTTCCTTGTATCCAAGGAGGGCTGAGTTGTCTTGGTAAAATGAGGTAGGAAACAGTATGTATCAAAACTACTAACACAAAGTTTTTAAAGTAGCTCTTGGGTTTTGGGGATACTCTTAAAAATAAAACTAAATTCATTGATATAGTCTCCTGAAATACATCTGCTCCCTTAATACAGATGAAAAAAGTGGCATCTTGTAAAAATGATCAGGCTGGTGATTCTGAATGTGAATTCAGTTAGAACTGAAACTTGAATTTGTACAGTGGCTTGTGGCACTTCCCTTCACACGTAAGTTTTTCTCTGGAAGCTTTTCTTCCTAGGATGTTTTAGGCTAGCAGTGCAGCCTTTCTGAAACTTACACTCCTGCAGGGTGTGATACTGTCCTGTCTTTGTACAGGGGAATGTGTCAGAGGCTCTGGATGTGCAGGAAAAGCATCCTTCAGGATTTTGCCCTTTTCCATATGATACACACCATGGATGGTGTGGTTTATGGCAAGTGCACTTGCAGTACACAGTGCTGGAGATGTGCAGGAAATGCCCTTTGTAAATGCAGAAATCAGTTTCAGGAACGTGGGATTGTATTTGCTTAATTGATTTTGTGTAAATTGTTCATAAAACACTCTTGAACTGCAGCTGTAGGTGTGTTTTGATTCTTTAAGAGGCGAGTACAGGGGGCTGCAGCTGAGTTGAGTTACTCTCCATGCTATGCTATGAACTCAAGCTCAGCAGTAACATTTTTGTACTTCCCTTGAAACTGATCTTCTGCCTGATTGAGCCATGTTCATGTGCACATGAATAATTCATGCAGTTATGTATTTGTATGTGCGTGCATACACACTGGTGTGGACGTGTGTTGAGTGTGGGATGCACGGGCTGGTAGGTACACAGAGGCCCTGCAGCCCATTTTCCAGCTTATTTTTCAAAGTTTTCTTGTAGACCAGATACGTTTCCCTACTGCTGTACGTGCTGTAAAACAGTATTTTTCAAGATGGGGTAAATATCCAGTTACTTCCATTCTGTGCTTTCATAAAATCACTTGAGAAATTAACATTCTTTCCTATCAGGTTACAGAGTCGAGAAGGGGAGAGTGCGAGGGGGAGCAGGATGTTGAATTGGAACAAAGGCAGCCTGGCTGTGCAGAGGAGTAAACAGGAGATGATTCCATTTTGTGGTAGAGTCCTTATGGACATGAACAGAAGTCTTGGAGGCCCAGCTGCTCTGGAGCAGTCGGGAGAGGAATTGGTCTTTTTGTTCGTGTTGTGCATCCCTGTACGATGCCGTGTGTGTGCATGGATGTTATTAGCTGTGTCTGTTCTTACATTGCACATGGTTTCCATTTTCCAGTCTTTCAGGTCTTATTCCTGGAAGAAATTTCCCAGATTTTTTTGCTTGAAGTCTCGCTGCCTCGCCATGGTGACCCCTGCTTAGCTTTCTAGCACCATCCTCCCCTTCCTCCAGCTCAGGAAACCAACCTAGAGAGGGAAGCCACAGACTTCTCTCTGTTTTGCTGCTGCTTTTGTGCAGGGAAGCCCCAAGGTGGGGAAGGAAGGGCAGGTCTGGGCTCTGCTCTGCTGCTTGGGGCGTGCTGCTTGGCTCTGCTCGGCTTGGCGGAGCTGTGTGAGGTCTGGAGGTCACTGAAAGGGGGGAGCTGAAATGCAAACATGAAGCTGAATAATAAAATGATGTCACTGGCAGCCAATCCAGAGGGGTGATGTCACACCCCTGGCAGCCCCCATGCCCACAGAACAAGAGGAGCAGCCCCTTCTCACCAGTTGTTCCTTTCTCACCATCAGGAACTGCTGGGGATCAAACCTTTTGAAGTTTATTATTTGAGAGTTAAGTGCACATAAAACACAATTCATCACTCCTGCAGTTCATGAGATTCAGAAGTTTTCCAAGACTGTGCGGGAGCTCTTACAGCTCTTTCATGAAACACATGACAAGCAGGCAAACTCATTTTCTTTTACCTTTCTTTTTCTTTTTTTTTTTTCTTTCTTCTTTTTTCACAGCACTTTCAGTTTTGCCCTGTGTGTGCGGGGTAGGCTGTTGGTTTGTGTTTTGTACTTTTGATGTGTAGGGCACACCATTCTTACTTCCTTATTTATTTTGTACTATGTATTTGAGTCTGACTTTTCATTAGCAAATTCCATAGATAAGCTCTAAATTACTCACATTATTTGTTTTTCCTCCTATCCAGTTAGCAGAGGCTGAATTTGAGCATCTTGGTGGTTGAAGCAGTTGGAGGCTGTAGGAGCTGTTTGTTATTTCTGAGTGAAACTTAATAGGCTTTCAAACTACAGAGCTGAGGCAGCCTTTCTGATACTCAAAACAATGACTGTGTACAGTTTGAGGTGGAATTTTTTAAAAAAAAACGTAATAAAAAAATAAATATACCATGTGCAGGCATCATTATTGCCAGCCAGAGAAAGATGTGAGCAAACAGATCCAGAACAAAAACTTAGAGAATAGACCGGATCCCATTGTATGATTTATAATACTACTTTTAATATTTTATTTTATTTTTCTGCGGAAACATAAATGGTGAGGAGCAGGAGAAGGAGGAAGGAAGGCTATAGGTTTTTGTCATGTGTGTTTCAACTGCATTTGGGGTAGGTTTTCAGAGACAGATTATGTTCTCCAGTCCAGATACCGGAATTTCTTTCCTATTTTGTTCTGCATTTGATTTCACGTGTCACATCCAGTCCCCCTTTAATCACCTTTATGATAGCCACGTGACCCAGTTTGGGATGCCTGAAGCTGTTGCTGGAATGAGAGGTAAGCATGAGGCTCAGAACACAGTACAAAGATGCTGTTCAGACTTTGCTTTGGATCACTTTCCTGTAGGGTGAGCTGGCAGAAAGGGGTGTGTTGTCTCCAGAAACTGAGAGGCTGCAAAGTGAGGAGAGGCTGTGAACACTTGATTCCTCCTGATCCGTGGCAAGTGGCTTCTCACTCAGAGTTGCCCCAGGCAGAAGCTGAAGCAATGAAGCAGCCTTCATGTCCTCTGGTTATAGAAGCCATTCGTGTGACCCATATTAATGTTGTTTTCCTAGTGCAGTGTAGAAGTGATTTAATGTTTCGTAATTATTTTCTTAGGGAAAAAGAAAAAAAAAAGATACTTACCTAAGCTTCAGTTATAGATGGAGCTACTGTAAATCATCTCTGAAGGAGTCAGAATATTTTTTTTAATGTATGCAGCATCTTTAGATAGGTGTATTATTAAGAAGCCACACCAGAGCTATAAATCAAAAGGCATCTTTGAATTTATTTTTGTCTTCACTACCAGGTGTATGGAGGACTCCTGTGTTGTTAGGCAAACAGGAGAGAAGATTTAGGATTTCAGTCCTTTTCATAGTTTCCTTCTTTTCTTGTAAAGAATCCTGTTGTAATGACAAGTATATACATCAGAACAAAATGCTTTTGGAAGATAAGTAAAATAACACTACGTATTTTAGTTCATCTGGAGTGGTTTAGTAGTTTGGTTAAAAACTGGAGACTAGACATGATCTTTTTGATACTCTCAGCTGTGACTCTCATTCCTGATGCGTTAAAGTGGTAAATTTTGTGTCATGACACAAACTGGAGATGTTTGTGGAGTGGAGTTTGCCAACAAAAAGACAGTAGATAGGGTTATTTGAAGAAGTGTGATATAAAAAATCCACCAGCTCCTGTGACCCAACCACAGTAAGTGCATGTGGATCTTTGCTCCCTCGTTGTCTTTTGCAATTGCAGACACTCTGTGTTAACAGTTTTTCTGGTTGTGGTAATAGAAATTATAATCTTACACAGGAAATGGCTTATCTACAAATTAAAAGTGTTTAAATGTTCACATGCTCAGCTTGTACAGAAGTGTTGAGGTCCTTTAATGCAGTTTTCTATTCCAACACTGGGTTTGCATATAGCAGGAATGAGAAAGTGTGTCAGCAGTGCTCTCAGTCCACGTTTGAATGCTAGATCTGCTTTTTGGACCATGCATTGGGAATTTCTGAACTCCTAATGATGTCTTTTATTTATGCTGACTTGCTTGATGGTCTGGTTCTCTTTTAATAGTTCGATGTGATGATTTGTGGAGTGAAGATTTCACGCTGTAGCATCAAGGTTAAGAGATGTGGCGATTACCCAGCTGGTAGGTGGGGATGACTCTGTTTTTGCCAGATGGCTTGGACATCCTTCCTGTTTCAGCTTGTGATCTATACATCGAGCAGTCACTTCTTTGCCAGCAAGGATGCTTCAGTAGAAGAATGAGGTGATGGTGAGATATTTCTCCTTTTCAGACACAAACTGGCGTTGTTCAAGAGGCCAAATAAAGGAGCTGTGGGCAGTTGTTTAGTAAGGATTGGCTGATGCTAGTGTGGGAGCTGAAATCATAACGCTTCTCTTTCCATCAGAGTCTCGTAGCATTTGGCAGGAACTTATATTTTATGTCAGTAATTTGACCAAAGCTGTATTCTGAGGTTCAACTTCATTTTTGAGTAGGCTGATATTAAGTTCAAAATGATAGGCAGACTTACCAAAAGGGCTTGGATACATTTCTGCTTTTTGTTCCCTCTTCTTTCCCACTTCTTTGCTGTTGGCAGCTGAAGTGACAACTCTGCAGACATTTCCACAAGTGGCACATCTGACCATTTCCCAAGTGCTTGGTGTCTTAGCTGGGTGCTACAAGATAGCTTGGCTGCTCTCTCACTAAACCTGCCCTTTGCTTGGGGTATAAATGCTCTGTGGGGAGCCCTGTGATCTCAGGTTAAGTTCTGGTTTCTGCAAAACTGATGGAAATAGCAATGGCCCAGATTGGACGCAGGACACGGAGCTTTTGTGGTCCAGGGTTCAGATCTGTAGGTCATGCTTGTTTGAAAACACCCTGAGTGCCCTTCCTGATGCTGCCTGACAGCACTGTGTGATGGGAGGGGGTTTTGCCTCCCACCCCTGTTGGTTTTCTTTTTAAATGGCTTTCTGTAAGATGCTGTGTGGTGGTTCCCTCTTTCCTTTTCCTCTCCCTCAAAGTATTTCCCCTCCCTTCTCCCCACCCTTTAATTCTTTCAGGGCTGTGCAAATAGACAATAAAATTGTATCCTTCAACGTAGAAGACAATCAGGCAGTTTCTTCAGATTGCACTTTGAGATGCTTGCCTGTAGAGGGATGATGACTGCTTTAATTCAGTTTGTTTCTCTGGTAAGTAGACTGAAGATTATTGGAGTTCTGTTCTCCCTGGAGCATCACCCTTCTGACTCCAGGCTGTTCTGGAACATTTTGTGGCTTTTAAACCTTGCAATGTGTACCAATTTACGACCCTGAAAGAGGGTGGCTCTGTTAGGATCAGTCTTTTGGAAATTTCTTCCTGGATATGATCATGGCATCAAAACCATTGCAAATGCACAAGAAATTATTTCAGGTTAATTGTCATCTTAGTACGGCTCAGTGTTGATACTCTTGGACCTGTTATTTTTGGTGGAAAAAGTGGTGGGGTTTGCTATTGGTAATTTTGCAGTGTTAACAGACTTTAAGCCATCTCATTTCTGACTATAAATTGAGGAGAAAACAGCCACAGTTCCTTCCCTTCCTCTACATCCAAATGAATCTTCAAAGTACTGGGACTAACAATAGTGTGGAAAACCATTACACTAGAACAAAAAAATAAATAAAATGGCTTTCTTGTGAACTAAAAAAGTGACTGATGAGTATTTAGGGTTTCCTGCTGCATTTATACATGTACCTTCATCAGGAGTGTGATCTGCCCAGAGTGATGGAATCTCACTCTGGAACATAATTTTTGGATAATTTTTTTCTGGCACTAGAGGCTGTTGAATGTGGAATGAAATCTGCTTTTATAAACTCAAATTGGAGTGTAAACTCTTGTGGCCAGTTTTGGATGGGTGAGATTTTTGTTTTGCAGCACTGCCTTGGACAGTGTTTAATAGGAAAGCACTGGATGCAAAGTGGCATCAGGAGGTTTTCTTTGAATTAAAGGGATAAATTGTAAAGGTTAGCCTCCCTCTAGAGGTACTTACAGTGTACAAGTCCACTTTATTTATCAAAATTCAAAACCCACAAATGGTCACATGGGGCAGGAGTCTTTTCTGGTTTTATTTAGCAATAATGACTTCAGATTTCTCTGAAATGCCACGTTACATCTTCACTTAGACAGAATATTTAGATAGAGTTATGAACAGTGGAGAAGGATGAATTGTTAATGGGAACACCAAAAGCTGACACCAACAGAGTGTTAGGTGGAGATGAAACATCTCCCTAAAGAGAAAACTCAGGGTCTAAAGGTAGAAAAACCTTTTTTAAAGAAGGCACTATTTCAAAGGCTGAGGCTTTTTCAGAACAATTTGGTGCCAAAAGCTTAACCTGTTTTTCATAAACATGGTTGCCAATTGGAGCCAAAACAAACAATTAAGGTCCTTAAGTGAACTGGAGTGAGGAATCATAGCTACCCTAGCAGAGTGCTAAAAATTGTCAGTGCAGCTCAGTGTGAGTCAGAAGGAAGTTCAGGAGTGGGGCTGTGGGTGGTGTGTCCTGGTCACTTCTTCCTCAGTGTTACTTCTCTTGGAGGTGCTTAAGAAAGATGCTTAAGCAGTGAGAATAAGAGGTGATGCTTGACTGTACAATTGCAGATAGTATTTCAGAAATACTCTGGATGATCTTAAAATGGGCCTCACCCATCTAAAGGACTTGAACAACTTCTTGAGAGACACCATAGCGAAGCATCATAACAACTGAATTCAATCTTTTTGGACACTCGTGATTGGGAAATAGCTCCAGTCTGTTTCAGAAAGTAGAAGGCTGAATTATAAGCAAAATCCCTTTGTCATGGACAAATGTTCTAGATTTGAGAGACCCCATGTAGTCACAGAATTTCACTTCCCTGCGTGCTTCTTCCTTGGCAGGTTAGAGAGGTTGGCAGTGAAGGGTCAACTCTAGAAAGCTACAGGAATGCTCTTTTCTCACACAGTCCTTTATAGTCACAATTATGGAAAGGATGTCACGGTGTCAAATTGCCCATTATTTAAGAGGTGTTGCAGATATTGGACTTCTGCATGACATCTTCACCCCATAAATGCCTTGTTGGAGAAAGAAGAATAGCTGGCATGCTTCATTTTCAAATCCTCCAACTCCCACAGATGTACCCTGGTTATCTTGACTTGACTGTGGCAGCTTTTGGCAGTCCAGAGATTTTTTTGCCAAGGGAACTTGCAGGAAGTACTCTTGAGACAGATCAGCTGGATGCGTGCTCAAGTTAACTATAAACAAATCTGTCTTTAAACATAAACTGAAAAGGAAATGAAGCAAGGAAATGTTAGTAATTCTCCTTAAGGAGTGTAAGTAACAATGTCAGGATTGATTCCTTCCAAAAAACACATCATCTCTACTGCTGAAATGTATCCCTGGTGGATGCAGAGTTTTCACAATCAGTGCAGAATTCCTGTGCAGTTGGGTTTACCAGCTGGTTGCTGGTATAGCACAGCTTTGGCATTTTCAAAATGGGCCCTTTCCCCCAAAAGTAGGAGCTAAATCATGGCATTGGGATATATGTATTGCTGGAGAAATTGCTTGAAGAGAGACAGGAAAGCATGCTTGGGAAGTGAGACAAGACTCTGCATGGGGAAAAGAACTCCTGGGTAAGAACTGATCCCTCTGCCTCGGCTCACAGCCCCAGGCTCTCTCATCCTGTGGATCCTTGTGTCAAATGTAGAGTGAATTTTGCACTTTCAGCATCATTCTGTCCTCTCATGTTTTTGCTGTGTTCTGACACATGTGCTAGGGTAATGGCCTCACAGTGTTTCCAGGCAGGGAAAGATCTTGCTTTCTGTTTCAACAGTTGACATGCAAACAGCATTCCATCTGTATAAAAGAGCAAGCACAGCTCCATGGCTGCTGTAGTCCTGTTTTGTTTTGGTTTTTTTTCTTTTCTGTGCAAAATGGGGGCTCTCTTGTGATTATTGATGGTTGTTTCAGTACAGGGACCTGTCAAGGTGGGATATCCAAAGCAAGAACCTCTCCTTTCCCTCATCTTCCTCAATTTGCCAGTCTTTCTCTGACTGTTTTGGTGTTCTAAGCAGTGAAAAAGAGTCAGGTATCAGCAGGTGAAAAGTTTTTCTCTTTAGCTATTTTGTCCTGCCATCACACCAATTATTACAAATAAGAAGCTGTGTTTTCTCAGAGTATCATTGCTTATGATCTGGTTGAATTTGTGCATTCAGGCACCGTTTGCCTGAGAGCCCCTGAAGGATTTGGGATGGTGCACAGGATGCTGAACAGGATTTGTGTGCTGCTGCCCCTGTCTGGCTCCTGCTCAGCCAAAGATGTGTCCTCAGCAACCTAAAAAATTCTGCCCTGATCTCTAGGAAGGTCCCTTATGTGGAGCTGGGTGTGTTCCTGGTGAGCTGCAAGTTTCTATTAAAACTCAAATTTTAAATTTAATTGCTAGAAAGAATGTGCTACCTCAGGACTGGGATGGGGGCTTGGACTAACGCAGGAACCCTCAAGTGAAGACATTTGTAGTATAGAGTTTTTCTGTCTAATTTGTGTATTTTCTTACTAATAATCAACAAGATTTTATAATTGAAATCAACAGAAAATCAAAACTGCTTTTGTAAATGTTCCCAGTTGCAATAGCCAGATGACAGAACCTTTTTTTATTAGCTCTAGTGAGGAGACATCAGTTGTCAGAACTACTGAGAACAGTGATGTAGTGTTAAATACTTAAACCTGAAGGAGAATAAACCTTGATTAGTGCAGATAAATCTCACATACTTAAAGGCATTTGGAAAGAACTGTTAACTAGCTATTGCACGGGTAAATACTATGCAGGCAGAAGCTGAATTGAATATAAATGTGAATTTCACATTGGGCAGTTTCTGCAGTTACTGGAAAATCACAAAGTATCCTGTTTCCTCCTCTTATCACTTAAAGCCAACAGATCTTGCCCTGGTTGCAGTGGTTGAGCCCTGTGAGAGGGAGACTGATAGCTGGCAGAGCACAAGAAAAAAATTTTAAATACTCAAGAACTTATTTGGAAAGCAGCTTTGACTGTTACTGCTTTGTTTCTGAAATACCTGTTGGTCACCTTAGCAGGAAAAAATAAATGATGACCCTAATGCTGGACTTCTTGTAGCCGTGGCTATAAAAGGTGAGATTTTTTTTTTTTTTCTTGTGAAAGGAAGGGCTTCTTTTCTTCATTTTTGGCTTTTTGGGATGTGTTACCAAAATATTTGTAGTGCAGTAACATGGATTATTTCATCTCGAAAGTGGGAAATACTTGTTCCTGTATGTAAATACCCTTATCCCAAAAAAACAACAACAAAAAAATGCTTTGTAAATCCAATCTTTTTTTTTCCTTGTTGTGTGAACTCCTGGGAGGTACCAGTTGGAGGGCAGGCATGTACACTTTCAGGTTATCATGGTGCCAAAATAAAGAGGAGGGATCACAGTTCCCCCTTGATATTTGTAAGAACAGGTGAGACTTCTTAAAGAAAGGACCCCAGTGTAGTGGTTAAAGTGACCTTCTTAGGAAATGCCATTCATGCCGGAGCACATAACCTTCCTCCCCATCTCTTCCCCTGCCTAGGGAGGGGCTGTGGGATACAAAGGAGCCTGGGAAAGGGAATGCAAATTCTTCTGTACAAAGGAAGCTCAGAATTCCATGGTATATACGTGGGTTGGTCTCTGTCTTCCCCCTTAAAAATGTTTTTCTTTGCCCTGTAATCAGAGAATTTTTTTCCTTATTAATTTTCCTTTGGGTGGAGAGAACAAGGAAAGATCTATTGTTTGGATGGAAGTCACTGCCGGGGGCGACAATTGGGCTATTGTTGGGCTGTAATTCTAGTCTGGGGCTCCAATGGGAGGTGAAAAGGAAGAAGAGGAATATGAACAAAAACAAGTATTAACTCTGTTTTTTTTTTTTTTTTTTTTTGTCCCTCCCCCCCCAGGGGCTAATGGAACACAGAGTTAGTACAAGTGGTGATGCTGCTCTCCTGTGAGCATCTGTGAGAGGGGGCAGAAAGGAACTTTCTTCCTCCAGCTGAGGACATGCTGTTATTTTTCTAAAGCCAAAATCAAAACTGTTAGTTAAAGGCAGAAACAGGCCCCAGGAAATGCTGTTTCTTCTGGCAGCAGGAGACAAAGATCCTTGTTCTTTAGACCCAGCCTTTGTATAATTCAGAACAATAATAATTTTTAAAATGTCTGATAAAGAGTAAGTACGCATTATCATAATGTGTTAACAGAGCTATAATTAAGATTGTTCTTGTCACTTTTTAAAACATTCCATGTTCCTGTGGGAGATCTTAATTGTTGGGAAAAAAAAAATACTGTGTATTTACACTTGGCAAAAGGAGGCTCGGGGGCTGAATGTTTTAAAGCAGCACCATTTGCTTTCATGAACTCTTATGTGAATATGAGGGAGAGGAGCTGAAGAGTGAAAAGATCCTGTGGGTTAACTCAGGGTGTTGCTAAGGCTCCACCTTCCCTACCAGCTTCTTAAAAACTTTCTGCCTACCTGATGTTTCTGGATCTCCCCAAATATCTCGGGATTCCTTAAGATCTCCTTTCCGAGAGCATGTTGAGAAGCCATTTGCCCCACCAAACTGCTATAAATGCTTCTGCTTTGAAAGGGAGTGTCTCTGTTGAGGTTAAATAACCTCTTTTATGACTGATTACAATTAGAAATGTTCTTTTTTCTTGTGTATTTCTTTTTTATTGCACAGTTCTGATCTCAAATGCTAACTGCTACTGAATGTTGATGCTCCCACGGTCCTTCAGTTTCTTGATGGAGAAGTCACGTGTGCTCCAATGAAGACTTTTAATATTCAGTTTTCATTTAAACTATGACTTCATCCTCAGGGAGACATCTGATTTTAATGTTGTTTTCAGATGCTGTCCTGTCAGGTGACAGTGCTGGGAAGGGAGCTGGAGGTACTTGAGACTCACCTTCAACTTGATGGCTGGATGCCTGCCAGAAATAGGGGATGTTGCCATTGGTGCATGGATGCTTTTAATTTCTATGAGTATTGAGTTTTAAAATGTTAAGTCCTTGTTTTGGGCTCTAGAATCTTCGTATTTAAAAATATATAATGTTGTTTTAAATTAGTGTTTCCTGGAAGAAACTTATCTGTAAAGTGCTCTGTCAGCAGAGCTGCATCCTCGTACCAGCAGAAGAGGAAGGATCTCGTGTCATTACCCAGAGCTCTAGATAAGAGTTGATGTGGAAGAAATTCCCATGAACAGGGCTTTCTGCTCCCTACTTTTATTTTTTGCACAGATGGGGCTGTTTTTGATTAAACATTAATCAAAAATCAATGTATGTCTCCATGTAAGTGGTATTAGATAATACTCCTTTTATCCGTGGTAAACAGAAACATTGTTCAAACACGAACAAACAGCAATTTTGGCTTGGTTCATGTTACAGAGTAAATCAGGAGTGAAGATTGTAATTGAAATTGCAGATTTCATATTTGAATGTGTTCTTATTTCATGAGAATTTCAGCAGGATACAAAAAACCATCATGGAACTGCACATCTAAATGTTTCTGCAGAAGGTGCATGAGTGTAAGGTTTGAGAGATCTTTCAGTAGAAAAAAAATAATGTTGTGAGTCAGGAGGGGGTTCCTGAGGAGGCAAAGCGTAGCCTGGAGGATGATGGAAAATCTGGGTAGTCCACAGGATTTTGGGGTCTGAATACTCTGATTCGTTTCAAAGATGAACTGAACATCCACCCTGAGAGCTCTAACAAAGAAACATAAATTTATCTCAAGTATGGCTGCTTGGAGGTAGCTGAGGGCACCATTTATCTGTTAGACTGAATTAACTGAGCCAGTGGATGCTTCCCATGGAAGTGCTGATTGTGGAATCACTATACCACCTAACACAATCCCTTCCTTATAAGAATATTGAGCAATATAAATACATGACTTTCTTTGAAATAAGCCATATAACAGTTTCAGGGCCCTCCGTGCTATGAATATTGCCTTACAGCTGTCTTGGAAGCTCTTGGAAGCTGTGGTTGACTCTGCTATAGTGAATTGAATTTACATCACCTGAAAATAAGACTTGTCAGGAGGCCTGTTGTCCTCTCAGACTTACCTTTACTCACAAATGGCATAGAAAACAAAACAAAAAAAAACCCTCACCAAACCAAAACAGGGCTGGAATCTGGTGTGCTTTCCCGCCCCCTTGGTCTAGAAAACATTAAGCTTTGAAAAGCTTAATAAAAGAAAAAATAATTTCTGGATGCTAGTAGTATCTTTGAGTGGTAGGAAGAATGTGGAGCTATGGTCCAGTTATTTGCAAGAATTAAATCAGGGTTTAAGCATCTTACTTGCAGTTTCCTGACAGTGATTGTGATTTTTAATTATCTGTTGTTGTGTCTTTGTTTTTGTTTTTCTTTCCTCAGGCTAAAGTGCTGAAGGAAAGCCTTTGTTTTCATGTGTATTCAGATAGTTCTGGGTCTTCACTGCGCTCCTCTGTACCTCCTGAAGTTTTATTCCATGCTTTTAGAGCTGAAGAGATCAGTTAGTCTGTATTTGAGATGGGAGCAACCTGCACATTTACAGTGTTGCAGTAGAGTTTCTTTTATTTTCCAGCTCTTGCAACCAAGTTTTTCCATGGTGTGAAGTAATCTCAAATGCCAAGTCCTTGCTGGTGTGGGGTTTGTTGGGGTCACCCCTCTCCCAAAGGGAGGGTGCAAATGGGGTAAGAACAAGGAATTCTGGTGGGCTTGGGCACTGTGGCTTTCTGTTATATGATGGTAAATCCTGGGCCATTTTGTCGTGTGCAAATGATGTAGTTGGAGAAACTTTTTGACCAGCTTTGTCATCTTCTGTTTGTGAGTTTTGTTTGCACCCAGACTGCAGGGAAGAGGATTGAATTAAGCTTTAGCATCCTCTCAGTTACTGGGCCAAATTCTGCTGCTTTTGCTGCCAATAAAGCCTACAGAAGATGTGTAGGCATGAGGAGTGTGGGAGTTTCAGAATACACAGCATCTTTTAATTGGCACGGGATTTGTAGAGTGCAGCTTGTATAACTGGTGATACCTAATCTCTCTTGTCCCTTCCAAGAGGCACGTTGATGATCCATATGCTTGATGGAAGTGTTTCTTTGGGTAAGGGAGATAAGAATTGTGTAGTTGAGAGAGAGATGTCTTGTCTGTGATTTGCCTGAAGGCTTCCAAATTTAACCCATAAGTTCAGAATATTCTTGTGCTAGATGAAGGTTTAATCTTTTAATTTTTTTTTTTTTAAGTCTTCCTCTTCCAAGGGGAGATGTATCTTCCTTCATTCCCCGTTCCCCCTCCTTTTAAGCAGGAGAAAAAAGAAGAAAGTGTGGAGAGGAGGGAAGGGACCTCAGTGTTTGGTGTGAGATGCATCATGGAAGGTTACCCCATGAAGTCAGGTGCTGTATCTTGCTACTCTTCTCTCATCTAGGCAGATGGATGATATACTGCTTGCCAGGTATTTTGTTACTTGATGTTGTGCCATTCCTCCTGAGTGACTTGGCATGTCTAACCCTGCCTGGTCCCCAGAAATTATCATACCACTTTCCCAAGCTTCCTTGTGGAAGAACCTTTTAGGACAGAGGTTACAATAATTGTGGCCTTTGTAGATGCCAGAGAATAGCTCACACAGGCAGTGCTACAGGACTCAGGAGAGTGTCTGTAGGAAGCAGGTGGTATCTGAAATCAGGTTTAAGTAACTGAAAGTGTAGGTTTGGAGAGACTTCATATGTCCAGGACAGCAAAGGAAATTGGGAGAGAGGGAGGAAAGGAGAATGATTTATAAATATTTTATTACTAGGTATAGAAACAAGGTATGCTGACATCTGTTTTTCTTTCCCAGTGCAGTTGTTGCTGTGTACTGCATGTGAAATAGCTTCAGCCTGCTTTGTGACACTCTTGTCCTTAAAAAACAAAAACAAACCAAAATCACACACACAAACCCCACAAAATAGTGGAAGTGCAAACTCCACTAAGCCTACAGACAATCAGCTTTTCATTTTGTTAACTGTTTAATTCTGAAATATTTATTTTTCCCCTGAGCCTATGCATTCCAAGTTGAGATTCCCTGCTCTGGGAGTTTGAGGCACCAATGGGTGGTGAGAGCAGCAGTGTGGTGGCTTTGGTGAGATCCTGACGTTATTTTCTAATTTTAAGCCCAAGTAATGGTGTCAGATATAATGTAGGTTCTTCATAGCTTTAAAGTCAATCAGTTTTTCTTATCTTCTTTGTATCAGGAATCTAATGGGCAATAGCTGGAAGTGAGTACTGGGTTTATTTCAGTTCCTACTTTGCTGATGCTTTACAGCAGGTTTTTTTGGTCCTTGTAAGCTGTCTTGAATCTGAGCACCCTGACAAATCCCTGTGTCTCCTTATCTTTTGCTCTGTATTTGAACAAAAGAATCAGTAGTGAGGAGCTGGGCACAAATCTGAGAGCACCTCTTCTCCTTCCCTGTGCCTTCCTCTCCCTTTTAAAAAAAAAAACAACAGACAGGTTTTGAGTGTTATGAAAGGGTTCAGTCTGGTTATTCTCTTCTTTGAGAAGATGGAAACAAAATGTCAATGATATTTCATTTAACTTTGTGCTTAATTTGGTGTTTCTTGATGTGTGACATGTAGGCAGTGGTGGTACTGATGTCTGTGTACAGCTGTGTAAAAGTTAGGAAATGCTGTGTTCATTTAGAGCACTTGAAGAATAAATCAAGGCCAAATTTGTGCTCCCTTACTGGACTCTATTGCTATTGATTTCAGAAGATCGAGGCTTTTGTCATATGTGTAGTTGTGCAGTGATAGAAAGAGACAGGTTTTTTTCCCTGTTTTGGTCTCAGATTATGCCTTTTTAATGCTGCAGGCTGTTGCTGGTGGACTTCTTCCCTTTTCCTCTTTCACCATTTCCTACAATGCCTATTGCTTTTAAAACATGATATGGAGACCAGGGTGTCTCAAATACTCTAAATGTTTTCAAAGCTAGCTGGTTACAGCACCAACACACACACACACAACCCTCTGCCTCCCAAAATAGTCACCTGAAGTGAAAGACAGGGGATGAAACTGAGCTGCTGGGTTTCGGGCTGCCCTGCTGGGCTGTCTCCCCACAGGGGCTGCTCTTGCATTCCTCCAGCCGGGGGCCCAGGCTTCTTTTGAAAGCAACCTTTCAGGCTCATGAAGCTGCATTGTGTAAACATCTTCAGCAATAATTTATTCTCTTGAAAGAGGCCAAACTAATCCTCCCATCCTGGTTAGAGCTGCCTTAGATGTTCGTCTGAGCGGCACATTTTCTGTCTTGAGAGAAGCGTGACATCACACGAATATAGGAACATAATGTGGTCAAATACCATTTTAAACAAATTTTAAAATCCTCCCCTGTGGGGTGGATTTATTTGGAGTGTTCTTCCTTCATCTGTACGGTATCGAGCTAAATCCCAAGTCTTGGATTTGCTAGAATGTTTCTGTATGTGTAGGAAAAAAAAACAACAACCCACTGCCGCTTTCAGTGCATTGGTGATTTCCTCCCTGCTTTGTTTTCTGTCTTGGGGGGAAGAAAAAAAAAAAGCAAATGATTTTTTTGAAAGAGGGGAGAAGGGTAAGAAAGATCTTTATAAAAATCTGCCTGCAGAGTGATGTTGTTCTCTGAAATTCAGGGTGTTTGTAAACATAGTTTGTTGTAAACAAATTCATCAGGTCCTTTTCGAGTGACATATGACTTGGATTTTTGTTTTTTGGGTTTTAACTCTCACAGGAGCAGCATTCTTAACTTTTGCCTGACGTTTTTTTAGCACACCCTCAGAAGCTCCATGTTGTTTTTTGCCCAGTAATAACTCTCTCCTGAGCAAGGACATGGCATCTTTGGGGTTTACCTCTGTCTCCAACCCCTGGGAGGTTGTTTACTACTCTCTGCCTGGAATAACAGGCCAGTCCCAGGGATCCTCCCTGGGGAGCAGGATTATTGGCTTCTGCCAAAATACCACCTTGGTGCTGAGGCTGGCCTCGGCAGGATGCTGCCCTTGGGGATGTTGTTGACTGGGGTGGTGAGATGGGTGTGGATGCTGACAGTGGGATGTGAGGATGCTGACAGTGGGATGTGGGATGGTGCTGAGCAGCAGGGCAGGCAGAGCCCCTGGAAGTGCAGGTTCAGCTCACATCTCCTCTCATGGGAAAGGAAGAAAACAGTGAGACCCTTTTCAGGAGGGAGGTGTGCTTAAGCCTATATTTGGATGCTGCACCTCTTCTAAATTTGGTTTCTCCTCATTAATACAGGAGCTGTTTGAATTGCCCTTGTAGGGAAGAGCATGGGGCTGCTGTAGGGTGGGTTATTCTGGTTTTTGGGTTTTTTTTCCTTCATCTTTTATAAAGGTCTGTTTTGGAGGACTGGAGCTGAGGGGAGAGGTGGAGGGTGGTAGGGGAGGGTCTGCTCTTCTGAGCTCCTTTGTGTGACTGAGCCCCACGTTGTCCTCTTTGTCTCCCTTCTGGCTGATGGGGGGGCACTCGATTTGGGGGGGGATGGGGGGTGCATCTCCTTTGCTTGCTAATCAAGCCATTGGGGCAGACATGGATGCAGAGACGTGCAGGATATGGCTGTGTTGTGGGAGGGGGATCTCTACGCTGTTGATCCCCCTGCCTCTTCCTGATCAAAAGCATCCGTTGGGTTCTCCTCAGGGAGAGACCAATGGTTCTCCCCAGAGCGGAGGAACGCGGAGAAGGAAGCGTTGGCAGCATCGTGTTAAAACAAGTAGGGTTTTTTCTACCTTCTGCCGTGACCTGAATCAGGTTTCCCCCTTTGCAGAGGGATGATGTGCTTCGGGTGGGTGTGATGGAGGAGTAGTGGACTGGAAGCATTCGTGTTGGGGCTGCCGGGAAGGTGTGGAGTGGAGCTGTGCGTGGGAACGGGCACCGCTCGCCTCCCGGGCTCCTTGCCCGAGCTGCTGGGCTTGTACAGTAAAGCTTTGCACCACCCTGGTACACAGGCTTTTGTCAGGCTCCTTGCACACTTCAGTATCTCTCCTTGAGTGCCAGAGGTATTTATAAACCAGCTCCTTTTTGTGACAGTGTTAGAGTCAGGGCCTGGACGGCAGTGGATTGGAATTGAAGATGGCTGTATCCATCAGGGACTGATGGTTTTCATCTGCTGGGCTTGTCCTAATGACCCGGGCTGCTGCATGCATTCAGATTTAATGTAATGACCAGCAGAGAACTTTACATCTGTGCAATTGGTGGTTTGCAGGAATTACTTTGAGTTACAGTAGCATACGGAGTGTGGCTTGGATCCTTTAGGTACCTCTGTGCAGGTCCTGTCACAAGTAAAGTTACAGAAAAGTTGCTGATAAATACAAAAACGTATGAGATGCCAAAAAACCAATAATATGTAAAAATTCAAGTCCATCAGGGTATTGCAGTAAAAGCATAAAGGTCTTTTGAGTACTAAGCCTAAAAATCCAGACACCCAAAGGAAATGGAACAAAATTGAATTAGTTGCAGGCATTAATTCATTTTTGCTAACTCCTGCTATTAATAATTTAAATTATCTAAGATGGATATTACAGCTATGATAGTTACTTTTTGCTGTGGTTAAGGGTGCTCTTGTCTCCACTAATTTTGACCTAGTTAACCGGTGGTTTAATTCCACTCTCATTTTGAACGCTTTCTTCTTGGGACCAGCTTTGTCAAGTCTTCTAAATATTTCACTGTCTGCTCCATTCCAGGGTCAAATGGGACAAGTTCTGTCTTCTCACTGAAAAAAGGCTGTGCTGAAAACCAGTACTAGTGAAATCCCTTAATAGAACTCATGCATCTGACCTAAAAAATTACTTGTATGCTCCAGCCACCTCCCCCTTCTCCAACTGCATCTGATAAATGATTTTTCTACTATAAAAATACCTTTTGAGCATTCAGTTTACTAAACTGTACAGCTAGCCACCATTCTGTCTGTACATGCTGAAATAAGGGGTGTTTTTTTGTGCTTACACGTTTAGTAGTTTTCTGTAGTGAAGATTAACTTCATATCTAGGATTTGCTTTTCAAAAAACTGTAGAGTTTCTGCTGGAATTCTTTGTTCAATATGAATTTCATTGTGTTGCATAAATGATTCATATGCTCCAGGGGAAGCAGCAGATTCCAGAGGCGATAGTGTGTGGAGAAATCTTGCTCTGCTGTGATAGCTCTCATTTCTAGGACAGATGTACTTCACTAATTTTTCTAATTAAATGTGGATCATGGGTAGTGCAGGGTGGTAGCTTACCAGTGGCTTCTGAAGGGTTTTTTTCTGAGAAGTGGAGCAGGCTGCCTTCAGCAGCAGTCAGAATGTGAAGAGTTACTTCACATATTTATCAATAAGCAAGCCTGACAGGTCTTTAGATAGAAGCTGAAGAATTACTTTAGTGTTTATCCCTTTGACTTGTGCTCTCATACATTTTCTAGCAGTCCACTTCAAATGTGTGGAGTATTGTGGATCTGATGAAATAACTTGCAAGGAATTAAGCCCAACTTGTAGGAAGTTAAGATCTATCTGGCTAGGGTAACAATTAATATTTCCACCTAGTAACCTTTGTAAGCCATATTAAATCACTGAGATTTATCTCATTACTTCTCTCCCCCCTCTGCAAATTCTCCTCTGAGTAAAAAGTACAGATTACATTTATTGTATGGTTTCTGTATGTGAAGTATCACACCTTTGCATTGTTTGTGAAGAGAGAGAAATGATTCTTTTCTTTCAAAATAATAAGTACAAATTCTTTAGAAAATAATTTCTACCCCATTCTTATTCTCCTATGCTGTGCAAGGATAGACAGAGCATTCCTGCCCAAGGTGTTCATCCTAATTGTCGTGGTTTCAAAACCAAACATATTTTGCTTTTGAGAAGTCATGAATTAGGTACTGCTTTAAAAACAAAACAAAACACAAGTGTTTGCTGTCTTGTACTACTGAATTTCTACCAGTTTAACAAGGTAGGAGGTGGACTTGTGCAGGTTACTTGAAATTTAGATAAACAGCTAGCATTTGTTACAATTAATCAATCTCCTGCCAGCACAGTTTCCATGGTGTTTGAAAAATGGAATAGGTAGATCCTTAAAAAGGTTTTAAATGTAAGTGGCTGCTATTAACTGGTCTCCTTTCTGCAATGATTTCTCCCTCAAATTGTAGCACTCAAGGCTACAAGACACAGCAGAACACCCCTGTGGGGATCTCCATGTGTGCCCCTCATGCATGGTGGGTGCCTGCATCACCTCTCTGGCTGCTTCCTACCCATGACTTGTGTGTGGCTTCTCCAGCACTGCTTTCCCTTTTGTGGTTGTGAACTTCAGGCAGTATTGGCTGATGGGCTTCCCCTTCCACTTGAGTTCAGCAGACCTGGCTTTTTGCGAGCAGGAGTTGATAAAATTTCATTTGGAAATGAGTCGCTTCTCCTGGGAAGGCTCCAGGCTGTGACCTGTATCTTCAAGGCTGCTGCTTTCTCACTGTGTCAGAAAGGGATAAAGTTGTATCACTCCAATGATTTTATTTCTAGTTGATGAGATGACCCAAGCAAACCAAACACAGACTTTGAAAGTACTGGAGTTGCTTCCACCTGAGCCACGGTACCTGATGCTCGTGCATTGTGTGCCTGGCTTGCAGGAGTCCACCACCCCACCACCAGCTCTGAAAAGCATTAGTGTAAATTATTTTCAGTGCACGTAAAAAACCAGGGCATCTAAATCCCACTGGATTTGCTACCTGGATCTCCAGGTTCATTGGGAATCTTTTCAGCAAAAGACAAAAAACAGCTGAGAGTTGATGGATGGTGGATGGGCTTTGCCTCAAAACAGGGGGGAAAGAGGAGGGGGGGGGAGATGTATGACTGATAAGTAGCTCTTAGGGTAAGGAGCTTAAAAAAAAAAACCAAGAAATAATCTGAGAGTGTCTGTAACTTGCAGGAATTTGGGATCTCTCACTTGTGGCTGTGCTGAACCTCTACTGCAGCTCTTTTTATATCCTTTGTCCTTTGAAATGCCTTGCTGTTAGGGTTGGGCTCTTATTTATTTATTTCTACCTCTGGCAGCTGCAGTGCTCAGCCTACTAGGCTGAGATGCTAACAATGCACTGCCTGCTGCCAAGAAAAGGAGGTATTTGCATTCATTTTCACTTTCCTATTTTGAATACAAAAAAACCCAAACAACCCCCCTGTGGTCCCACTGAGTCCTGCCTCCTCTGAAATGTAAAGAACGTGTGCTCCTACATGATTTAGTGTTTACTGGTGGTGGTGTTACACATCAGCTTACCAGGCAGGTAATGGAATTGTCTGTATTCTGTAAAACAAAGCACATTTACAGTAATACAGAATGGCCATATTTTTTAAAAAAATAAAAAAATTTAAAAAATACCAGTATCATAGTCATTACTTAACAGATTCTAAGTCTGATGCTTTTATTCCCTGTTTGTTCTGAATTGTTTTGTTTTTTCTCAAGATGACAAATTGTTCATACTGAGCAGATCAGGAGCAGCCTGTGTACAAAAGAGGCAAATTGTTTGCATTTTTCACTCTTCAACTAATTTTGACAGCAAAGCAAGAAAGAGGAATGGGAGGCTTGTTGAAAATCCCTGCAAGTGCAGCCTTTGGGGTGCAGAGCTGGGTGCCGGGGAGGATTTGGAGAGTTTGTGGGGGGTGGGAGGTGGTAGGAGAGGGCTTGTTCCCTCTTGCTGGTGATTTTTGTCAATAGGAAGCAAATGGGATTGTAATGTGTCTGAATGGGTAGCTTGGAATGTATTGATGGGATTATGAAGACAGCAATTTCACTGAAGGGACAGAATTTATTGGAGGAGGAGGAGGAAACCACCCAGTCCAGAGACTGAACCACCAGGGTTTTTATATGGTAACAGATTGACTGAAACACACATCAAAAATAACCCTATTGCTGTGACACTTGTTTGTGTGTCTGCGCAGTTTTTAATAAGCCTCTCCTTATGATCCTTATGGTGAATGTTATGTAGAAATCCACAATGCCATCTTTTTTTTAGTGCATTATGTGGCCTACAGTGTGTTTCTTTTGTGGTGGGACCCCATTGCCTGTGCTGTGTGAAGTGTGCACAGTGTACACGTCTCCTAATTCACATATTTTCCTCTTTCAGCACTGGCAGCAAGACATTTTAGTTTTTTACCAACAGCTCTCATGGGTGTCTTGAAATCACACCCAAGGAAGCAGATTTCTGCTGTTTTGAACTGATCTCTCTGTGCTGTGCAATTCATGGTTGGTTTTTCCTTTCCTTCTGGAACATCAGTATAAGGAAGCAGAGGGCTGAAGGAAACAAACAAACAAAGAAGCAAACAAAAGATCTGCTGGTACTTGTTTAAAAATACCAACTTCCAGTGTGGGATTTTTATCTTGCTGTCTGTGGTAAAGAGAGGTAGAGAAAAGACACTTGAAAGCCTCCAAGAGCATGGCCTGTAGGAGCTTTACAAATTGATTCAGATGTTCCATTCAGAGCAGAAATTTGATACAGGGTAATGAAATCACATGGCTTAAAATAATCCCTTACTGATTTTTATGGAGAGAAATCAATATCTGCAGAGTCAAAACTGAGGCTATGGCAAGAGCTGCCTTTAAATTTTGCGTTGTTTTGTGCACGTGTGCTTTTAAAAACATAGGTTTGGGGTTTTTTTTTCCCCTGTGCTTTCAATGGCTGCTGCTTCCCTTCGAGCCTGAAGAGGAGAAACGCGTGCTTGAAATTTGAGCAGCGTAAAAACTCACCATCCGCTTGGCGCGGCGTGGGTGGATGAGCAGAGTTTTGGAAAGGTGTGTTCATCAAGATCTGCTGCTGCACTGCCTGGCTTGGGTTCCATGCGGGGTGGTGGCCATCCCCCTGCCCACGGAGAGGGTCCCCGTGGGGCGCAGCGGGGGACGCTCCTCGTGATGCTCCAGACTCATAAACAAACGTCACGTGGCTGCGCAGCCCTGCAGAGCGGCATGTGGGCAGGGATAGACAGCCAGAGCATTATCCTTATTGGATTTCCCCTCCAAGCTGGTGCTGGCTTGAATGTTTTTGGAATGAGTGGTGAATGAAACAGCAGAAGGAGCTGCTTTCTTTTTTCTTTTTTCTTTTTTTTTCTTTTTTTTTTTTTTTCATTTTCAGCTGCAGGGTTTAGGATGCACAAATAGTCGTTGAGCCTGCAAGAAGCTTCTCTGTCTAAATGCAAGTGTTTGCAGTGCAGCCTGTTTGTCTGTCTTAACAGAAATACGTTAGCATGAGCAAGCAATGTGCTCTTCCTGTCACCTGAGAGAATATCAAAGTGCAGATAAAATAAGGAATATGCTTAAATTCTTAATCATCTTTGTTCTATGCAGCTTTTTTTCCAATTTCACCAGTAGACCTTTGATTAAAATTGATTCCTCTGTGTGCTAGCATGTAGTTTTACCATGTACCTTGGGGAAACAGCATCAGTCTGAATGTGAGATGATTCTCTGGACCAGTCTGCTAACCCCTGATTGTGAATGATTAGACTTCAAAAGCATTTAGCTCTACATGTAACTACAGCTCAGTTCAGTGTTGAGACTTCTGATTGATGGTATGCACATAACAAATGAGTAGGGTACTGCCCCTAAAACAATATATGCTGCAGTACTTTGCTAAGAACATAATTTTGATCTTGAGATCAGACTTACAGCTGAATACCTCTTAGCTCTAATCTTCATCTTTAGACACTGGAGCTCAGCAATCCTTTAGCTTGTTGGATGCATGTCAGATTCACTGTTCTATCATGCTAACCCTGAGCTAAACCAGCAGGAACTAGATGTGCACTTGCATGAACTTCATAGCTTCTGGTTACTGATAGGGTTGCCAGCAGACTATTGATGTTTGGGAAGGACCAAGTTCACGATGATGCTTTATTAGTGGTTTGTAGGGAGTAACTGATGAGGCTGCATTTTTAAGGGTCTGATTTAGGGAGGAGGCTTGAGGAGTGATTTAGGAGCTCGAGAAAGAGCTGCAGAGTGTACAGGCTCCTGAAGGATAATTTAGGCCAGTGGGCAGGGGGAGATGAACAGGATGCTGTCCTCATCTGTACAGAGTTAAGACAGATGCTAGCAAAGCAATACACTGCCATGCAAGTGAGGTGAAATCTGAGGGAATGAGAACTTGGCCAAGGGGCTTGTGGACTTGCAGAGTTTCTTTTAAGTTTAGTTTGGTAGATTTCAAACTACATTTCAAACGATTTTGGTTTTCAGAGACATTGCTATTAAGTTATTTGTGCTGAGCTGATTCTTTCCTTGTTATCCATTGCACCAAGAACCACAAAATGCTTTTTGAATTGTCTTTTTTTTTGCAGAGATTCTTAATGCTCAAGAACACACTGACCTGGAAACGTCACACTGTAAATTATAATTTTTAAGCCAGATAAATTTGTTGATCTTAAAAAAAACAGTTTGGTGAAATCTCCCTAGTTAAGAAGCAAACAGTTGGGATTGTGTCCCAGGCTGTTCAGCTCGTGGGCAGGTCACGTAGACTCCAGGTTCCCTGTTTGTGCTGTGGCTGAAATCTTGTCACTTCCCCACCAGTCTCTTGCAAAAGGCAGATAAGTCTGCCAGAGATCACAGGATGCTTGAACACTGTGGCTGAGGAAATCCACTCATGATTGGCACTGGTTGTGTAGTAGAGGTTACATCAGACACTGAACAGTAGAATTAAGTGGGGACCCAGGGGTAAAAGGGTGGGACCGAGATGATGGGGCTCATGTGTGTGTGTCTTGTGTGTGGTTGTGTCCATCCCACAAGGGAAGAGGCCACCACCTCTCCAGTGAGCATGAGAAGCACAATTAGATAAACCTTTTTTTTTTTTTTCCTCAAGTGCCATATTTGCCAATTATATTTCTTAAAAACAATTACTGGCACAAAGTTAATTCAAAGATACTCAGTGGTGTAAGCATGTAAACTTGCCCAGATGGTACCATCTGCATGTGTGATGAAAAATATAAAAAACAGGAGGACAAACCATAGAAAACAATATCTTTCAGAAAATTTAATTACTTTGTAAAGTCATTTGGCTTACTACCTAAAAAACCCTCCAAAACCCAAAAAGCTTTTGAGTCAAAATATTAAAGATGGCAGTTTTTGGAAAAGATACTGGGAGTGCATTTTCTTGCAAGAACTCAATGATTCTGGTGTACATCCTTTTCACTAGTGCTGTGCATAATACTCCTTCAAGCTAAATTTTACAGTTACTTGTATATAAAATCTATATAATTAGATCTAGATCTATAAAATCTATAAAATTGAATGGATCTATCCCATATCACCATAATACCACTGGCTCAGTTCTGTTTTGTCAGTCGAGCCTAATTTTTTCCCATGCTGAAGGTGATGACATTTCTTGTCATCTTTCAAAGTTTGGATTGCCTTCAACAGAACATGTTTGCGTTTGCTAGGCACAGAGAAGTCTGATATTACAAAGGTATTTTACATTTCAGACTAGATTGTGGTACATTGTTAGAGCTGAAATCCTTATTTCTTTGTGGCTACTGACATACCCACTAGGAAAATTTTTAGCAAATATCCTCAGAACAAACTGATTTCTGAAATAATTTTTAAAATGTAATCTGGCTTCTGCTTTGTCTTTTCTCTGTGGTGTACTAACAGCCTGGCAAGAAAATATTTGAACCCCAGGACCTCTGAATAGCCTTCTGTAATCATGTACTGGCATCTGTAATTCAGGGCTTGTTACATTTTAAAAGGAAATTATTACGATCATGTAGTGTCGGGGGCTTTTGCATATCAAGACAAACAGCTTATTATGTTCTTAGATCTTGTGCTGTAACCTTGAGTAGCTCATCATTTTTTACTGCATGTTTCCCTCCTGCTTTAAAATGGGTATTGAAAACAGCCACCCGATCAGATTCCATGCTTTGCAAAGCATTTTGAGAACTGCTGATTAAAAAGCACTATATAAATGTGAGGTATGTATTTCTCTTTCACTAAGCATTTCTGAAGTTCAATCTGTAGAAAGCAAGGCCAAGAAGCTGATGTTAGGAGGACCCAAGATCTTCAGAACCTGGGAAAGGGAAGTAGAAGGTTTGTCAAATGAACTCTGAGTTGAAAAGCACTTCCTAGGAAACGTATAAATGGCTTAAAAGTTTCCCTTGTGGGGAAGGACATGATGTGGAGGGAGGAAGTAATTAGTCAGTTTGAAGACCCTTCTGTGGCAGTTAATCCTCCAGTGCCAGCATGGCCACCAGCGGATACTGCATCCTTAGGGATGATCTCTGAGAAGCTGCTTTACTTTCTGTCATCACTTTAACAAGCCACAGTGCCTAGATAAAGTGCATCAAATGGATCTGAGAAATATCTAAGCTGAAGTATGTATTAAGGGTAGTAGCTAGCCCAACCCCCCATTTTCCTCATGTCATTCCTAATTCATAAAAACAAACCATAAAGAACCCTTGAACTTTGTGCAAAAATCTGTTGCTCTATGATTTGCAATTTAAATGATACTTCTCTGTATTTGACTGCAGGCAAAATCAGCTATTCTATTCCCATCCAATTTAATGCTTTTAGTTTTGGGTGTGTGTGTGGGGAAGCATCCTGGAATACTAATTATTTTTTCTCCTCCCTGTTTCTTGTTTCAGAGCCATCAACAAGCAGCATCTGCTGCTATTTGGTAGTTTCCTTTTATTGTTTTTCATCGAAGGTTCTCTCTGTAAATTTGAATTTGTCTGATGATTATATTTCTTAAATCAGTGTGATTTTTAAACAGCGTGTTTCAGGCTACTGTTTGCATAATTACAGAAGTTTAGATGCATGTAACTTGCAATAGAGACAGTTCCATTCATTGTTTCATTTTGCAGTTGTAAACATTGAAAGAGAAATGTTATTTTTAATGATAGAGTCAGAAAACATTTCTCAAATTGAGTGTTGTCTGATGGCAGTACCACACCATCACCCCACATCTGCCCAAAACCAGTCACTGGGCTCCAGTCAGGAATATCTGAACCAGAGGTGATAAATAATTCTTCATCACAACATTACTCAGCAGCAGCATTAAATATTTCTGGGGATAACACAATATTGATAACTCCAGCAGAGCCAGAACTATTTTGTTCCTGTGTCTCCTTTGTGTATTGTAAGTATACACCTAGAGAACTTCATGGCTGGCACGTCCAGAATAGATCAGTAAAAGAACAAGGATGCACTTTTGAATAGTAAAGAGACAGCACAGCATCCCGAGGAGTTGGAAAATGGGAGGAATGGTGATGCTTTCACCCATTTGACCTCTATAACCAAAGAGATCTGCAGTTACTGGCTCAAGGAGACCCGTAACTGGAATAAAAGGCAATTGCAATCTTGTTTACTGCACTATTATTGAGAAATAAAGCTTAGAATTCATTACATTGTCCATTTGTAGGTGTTTGTAGGTGTCCCATAAATCTAATAATTTCTAGGGTAAACGAGGCTGTGAGAAGCCTTCACAGTCTGTCTGAAGTCTGCATGCTCTGCATGAAGAAGCTATAAATACTTTCATTACTGAATTGTCTGGAGCTTTGTTTTGCTTCTATACCCAATACTAACCCTCTGTAGAATAAATTAAATGCTTAGTGGAATTTCAACATTAAAAGTGAATTTTAAAAAAACTTTAGAGAAGGGTCAGTCAAATTAGAATGCTTTTGTGGAAGAACATCTGTGCTTTAATTACTGCAACATAGGCCTTTTTTAATTTAATGGTGTAAATATGTGAAACTTGTTTTTTATAATTTCAAAAGATAATACTAAGCTTTGCTGTATTTAATTCTTCAAAGACCTTTTTATAATTTTCCTCCCTAATTTGATGGAAGAATAAAAAACCCTCCATATTTAAATCCACCCCTCAAAGTGAAGTGAACTTTAGCTTCTTGAGATAAATTTAGATCATTTTTCTTCTTGCTAAGTAGAAGGAGTTTTTAATAGCTTTTAAAAGTTTGTCTTGTGTTACGGGTATGCAAAGTGATGGAAGGCAATTACACCAGTAGCATTACTGTTTAGATGGTGAGAAATACAGGGTTTTTTTAATTTATTTTTTTTTTTCTTTGAACATCTGACTCACCACAGTTGTCTGTTCATCTTGACAGCTTTATTGCAAAGCAAAGAAAGAGGTTGAATAAACCAGAAAAAAAAAAAATTGGAGCTCTACTGCCTGCTGGCATTGAAGAGTGTGACCCTGGGATTAAAGGCAGGGAGAGGCGGGTGGTTCCCTTCTACGCCTCTGATGAGAACTGAATTCTCTAATGGTGCCACTTAGCAAGGCTGGGGCCTTGGCTGAGATGACTTCAGCCCCAGCACATTGTTTTGGGTGGTTGTAATTGTTAGCAAAACATGTTCAGGGGCTCTCCCATGCCCATACTTGTTCTGAGCATACGTAACGTGCGAGCAGAGCAGACACCGAGTGCCATGAGGGGTTGAGGTAACGTTTCTTCCTCGTGGGTACCTCTGTCTTCAGGTCTGCTCTGTTCCTCTGTTCAGCTTTCAAAGCAACAATTACTGTGACTGAACCAAGATACATCTTAGTTGATCTGTACCCTTTTATCCCTTTAAGATCTCATTTTGCTTGACAGGGTGGTGTACGTGATTTCTCTCTTGTTCTCAGAATATTCTAAGGACAAATTTATTTTGCTGGAGGAAAACTTTCTCAGTTTAAACCAATTTGGCAACGTTGGCCACTGCTTTCCTGGTAAGGCTTTTGGTTAGTAGTTAGCACTAGTTGCTGCTTTTCTCTCTCTGGACTTCGCAAAGCCTCGTAAGAGTTGAGGGTTTCTTGATTTTTGTGGGGTTTTTTATAGCTCAAGTATTGCAATGAATGTGACTCTGAGACTGAGACCCCAATCCCAGCCACCACAACATATTTTGAATTTGAAAATTCTGCCCCTGTCTTTTATTCCCTCTGCTTTTTTCTATATTTTTATTGAACACATGTAGGATCTGCAAAGTAGAAACAGTTTCTGTGACCTGTGGGTACCTGGCATATGCTAAAAATTCATCAGTTATAAGGCACCTCTGTCATGATAAAGATTTAGACTTCTCTCTGGGATTTATGAACTAGGGAAGTGTTTTTATTTTAAATAAAAGATGTGATTCTGTGATTCAGGGGCAGACCTGTGCTGTGGACGTTCACACACATAACAAGTGTTACCCAGCCCTCATTAGTACTGAAATCATCTTTCCCCTCATTTTGCTGCATTTAGGTACCTGGTGCAGTCTTTCTCTGCCACCCCTTTGGGTTCTGAGGTGCTCCAGCATCGCTGGACACAGTGTGGTCTTGGGGTGGGGTGGGATTTTGGATCAAGTTCGAGGTGTTTTTTTTTTCCTTTCAGTTTTAAGAGGTCATTGAATTGTCTGTTGGGCTTCTTTGGCAATGGTTTTGGGCTTGTCAGGTATTTCTGGTGTGTCTGCCACGCCGGTGCCTGACAGAGCTGCTCAGCTGAGCATCCAAGTGCTTTAGCAGCCACTGCTAAAATAAACCAGGGTGAGGTGCAGCTTGTATGGTTTGGGCTGTAAACAGGCTGTAGGTGCTGGAAGGGGGGGGGAGGTAGCATCCATACACAACCGAGTGCCAGTTAGGAGTGTAATTGCACAGAAATGGCCTCTAACACCAGCTTTGGGGAGAGCTGCCAAAACCACAGGGCTTGAGGCCTCTCCCTCTGAGCCTGAGCAATGCTGGAAGGAAACAGCCCCCAGCTTGTTCCTCCGGGACACAGGGCTGCCTTGTTAGGAAATGGGTGAAGTTTGGGAACCCACAATACCTCACATAGCTCTGTGTACAGTAACGGAGGGTGGAAATAGGGCCATAGGCATGAGCAACCAGACGAGTTATAAATATAGAATACTCTCTCAATTCCAGTTTCGTTAGTCATGGGAGGACAGTGAGAGTTTTATAAACTTATAAGGAATATACAAACAGTTCTGAATTTAAAATAACTCGGGATAATTTTTTTAGTGTGCGAAAAGAATATTCTTTTTCGAGACCATCCATGTAAGTATCTGCTATACACAGTGTGCAAGGATCTGTGTATTTATATGTTCATGTCAATGTCACTTGGAATGACAAAAAAAGGTACTGGAGGGGAAAAGTGTAGCTCAAACATACCAAACTGTAGGAGAAACAGAGTGGGAAGTGGCATGCTTCCCACTTCATGCTAGTATCAAAAACATAAATCCCTCCCTGCCTCTTTTAATTTTTTTTTTTTCTTTAATAAGTGCCATCTGATGCTGTCTCTGGCTCCAGAGCAGCCCTGGCAGCATCACTGAGCTTGCTTTGCTGCAGCCTTGGTTGGATTCAGTGATAACAGCTCACCTTGACTGTCCTTCCTATAAATAAATAAATAAAACCTGTCTGGTGCTCCCTAATCTGATCACAAATCCTTACTACAGGAAAGGATTTAGAAAGTCAGAGGCAATGCTGGTTTGGTTTTTTTTCCCCCCCCCAGGTCATACTGATGGTTGGGAATTCCTCAAAAGCAGCATAAGCAGAGACAACTTCTCCATCTGAGTATTAACTATGTCTATGCACATGGCCAGCAGGAACTACTGAAGTAGTTCTGTCTCATAACTGAGGATGCTTTTAAAGACAGTGGACTAAATGCAGGCTGGTCAATGGAATGTCATTCTCCACTTAGGTGAAAAGAAAATACTGAGCAAGCCCACATACTTTTCCCATTGATGCTCCTCACTGACCCAAGTAATGGTTTTTTTTCCCAGTGTCTTCTAATTTCAGGTGTTTTCAGTCCTTTGCTTGGTTTGAGTGAGCTGGGGGTTCAGAGCTGCTGAACTTGGGCTGAACTGGGACTGCAGCATTGTCCTGTGCTTCTGTGAATCAGGAGTGTTCCTGAGCTTCTCAGAGCAGTCCCTGCAACCTGGCTCAGTCTTTGCTAGACACAAACAGCTGTTCAGTAGCCCACAAGCAAACCAGTGCAGCAGTTTTGTCCTTTGGAGACCAAACCACAGATGATGGAGTTAAAAGTTCACGTTCAAACAATTCAGGATGACTTACAGACTGTAAAAGCAATTTATATCAAGTCTGAAAAGGTACTCAACACTTTTCCCTCTGAAACATGACTATCCATGGTCACAGTGTATGAGAAGAAACTAAATTTAATACAGATTTCAAATCAGTTTTAGCCTTTCACTGTGCATGTTACCTGTAAAATTGTTAAAATGCATTAAGAGATGTATTAATGTGTGATCTTCCAGTCTGCTCTTTAGGTCCTATAAGCTCTGGCACTTAATGCATTCCCTCTGTTTATAAAAAAGGAAAAAGGAGCTCATCTTCTGTTTGCTCCAGAAGTCCAACGTAGAGGTTTTATTAACGGCCCTCCTTGCATCACTTGTAATGTGCAAATGTTGTAAGTGATGATGAACTCCCAGACTAACCAGTCTAGAATTTAAAACAAATGCACCCAGGTGCCTCTGGTAACTTGCTAAATCATCAATATTCTTGCATCTTTTTTTTGCCCTTCCATTGTAATTCTTCCCTTTCCCTCAGGTTCCTAAATATCTTCATCTTAATCTTGTTTTCAGTAGGCCATCTCAGTAGCAGGTTAACAGCTTGAAAAAATTAGCTCTGTAATAAAACAGTTTCAGTGGCCCTACTCTTCCTAGTTGTTTTCTTGAGGTTTTATCTGTTTGATTAAAACTCAACACATTTTGTTAATCGTTAACACAGGTGTCTTGAGTCAGAGATAAGCAAAAACTTTCTAAATATTGTGCTTTGCCATATGTTTTGTAAATGGTATTTTTCTGTTGCTTTTCCCCCCATTTTCAGGGCAGTAAGCCTTTGACTGGAGCAGTGTTGATGCCTGCCTCTAACTTGAGCATTATGTTTCATTGCTTGTGCCAGAAGGGTGAAGCTCCTTGATGGGCTTAATGCGTAAATGCAAAGGGCATTCCTGAAACGAAGTGGGAGCTGAATCCCTCCAAACTTGTGACTTTTTTTTTTTGCCCAAGATTAAATTGCCATTATCGTTCAGCATTAGGAGAACTACATAATTTAAGCCAGTGTGATAATGTTATCAGACTGTCTTCCTCCTTTAGAATAAATCTGGAATGTGAATAGTGTTCTTCCTCCAGCTGGGGTTTTGCCAGGAGATGACTGACCAGCACTCCTTGCTTGCAGTGTATTAATTAAATCTTGTAAAGATTATTGCCTTACACTTGCAGCATTTGGAAAACACAGGCAGATTAGATCTTGCTTTAAGCATCAACAGGCAGAACTCCCAATATATTGCTCTTAATCTGGAGTGGAAAGAAAAATCATGATCTTCGGAGCTGTTGTGCAGCGGCCCTTTCTTTCCTCATGTGCTACTGAAGAGTTCAGGAACTTCACTTGCCCCTTTAGAAATGTGAACAAATTAGTGTCAGTGAGTGATGGCAGCGGATGGGGAGCAGGAGCAGCTTTTCTGACTGCAGGGTAACCCTTTCCTGCTTGCTTCCCACCAGCACTGGCGTTACTGGGCTGATCTGCCTCTTCCAGTGGGAAATTCCCCTTTTCGCAGAGGAAATGTTTTGAGAACAGTGCAACCCTGATGGCAAAATGTTCCCAACCAATGTGTTTACCTCGTGTTGGAGATAGAGCAAAACCATCCTGAGTGCCTGATAGATGCTTGTGTGTGTGCCTCAGCTGGGTTTGTTTATGTACTGAGTTCATACTGGCGTGGAAGGGACAAAATGGACTTGTTTTCTTCCCCTCTTTCTCTCCTCAGTGCCAGCTGCAATGGTGCCAGTCTGGGTTGTGCTGGGCAACATAAACTGTTTTGAAAGAGAATGCAGTTTGTGCTGCCTGAGTTTGTCAATAAGTGGTGTTTATTTGCACCTTCCTCCTCGTTGGTGTTACGCACTTAGCAGCAAATGGAGTAACTCCACTGTCTATGGGTTCTTGTTGACTGTGGTCTAAGTTGGTTGTTTTCTGCATTTGGGTTTCCATTTGCTCCAGTTTCAGTGGGATGTGAGTAGCTGTAACAGTGCTGGAGCTTTTAGCAGGGTTGATTGCTTCACTTGCAGAAAACCTGAAGGAATGGGAGGTTTTACAGTGCCAAATAGTGTCCCCGAGTCCCCTAATCACTCTAAATAAAATGCATTTAGTACACGTGTTATTATGTATCACAGCTGGGAAGTCTGGAAGCTGCTTTGAGGTAACTTCTAGAGAAAAAAATGAGTGATAGATGACCGAAAGAGGTGAAGGAGGGGTCATCAGACTCCAGTGTATCCAACTTTGGGTTGTTTTCATCATTGATTTTAATAGAATGCTGTGTTCTTTTCAGATGGGAGGGAGAGCCACAGGTGCATTGTGCTGAGACACTTGTGTATTTGGGAGATTACAAACCATGCCATGGGATTTGGCTCCTTGGGGCTCTGTTTTTTTCAATACCTGTGCTAGCCTGATATGCTGTAGGTACTAAAGCTGTTCCGAAGGGCAAATATTAATGTTCAAGGAAAAAATTGTAGGTCATCAAGTATCTCACCACAACAGTATGTTCCAGCAAAAATGTGTGTTTGATTGAATGATGAATGTTTCCTCCCTGATTCATAGACCTTACTGCATCTGGTGGTATCTGAGAGTCTCCAGGTGCTGAGTGGTGCTGAGCTTTCTTCTCCTGACCTTTCTTCTCCCCTCCTTTCTTCCTTTGCTCTGGAATCATCTACAGGTGCATCCAGCTGAACAATTGGATCCAACTGCTTCACCACTGGCTGTACAGGCATTTTGTGTGGTTTTGTGTTTCAGTGTTAAAATCCTGAGGAAGGGAATGTAAAAGTAGATTTCTTTATTGAACTTCCATGCTCTTAAAAGATTAAGCAGCTAGAGCGGCTGATGGAGATCTGTACAAAGAAACACTTTGAGATTAAGGATCTGGGTGCTCCTTCACTTAGGGAATATGGCATACAGCATCTGTGATGAACTGAAATACCAAGAAACAAGACCAAAACTTTGTGTGGAAGCCAACCAGATGTAGTTAAAATTCATCTGGACTTGTACAGCAGGAAAAAAATAATTAACAGAAAAACTACAGAATATTTCAACATCCTTGGAAAGATCTGCCAGCTAAATATGGGTTGATAATGACTAGGATGTAAACATGAAGACAACTGATCTTGAGTCAGATGGAGTTTGCAGGCTGTAGACTAAATGCCCTCTTCTTGCTTCTTGGTGTAAGACTGTACAGACCTATCCAAATATTTTGCTCATGGGCATGACCATGTGTGTACTAGAGACCTAGAGAGGGAGATGATCACTTCCAGGTCCTAGTATCAGTACTAGGTTGCAATAAACTTTGAGATCTGGCAGTTATAAAAACCTGCCAACCTTTGTGCCTTAGCCACCACAAAGTAGTTGGATACAGCGGTGGTTTTTTTCCCCTTCAGGATTTTCACTGAACGTGAGAACCAGTTTTAGGAATGCTGGGTGGGAAACAGGAAAGACAAAAAAACCCCATCATTGTTAATCTGTTTGCTGATACCTGTTTCTGTAGGAGTGTAAAGGCTGTATACAGCTGCTCTAAGTGGCCTCCTCAGTTTATTGGAGATGGTTTGTACCCATATTTCTGTGATGGGAGCACGTTACTGCATGTATCTAATACATTTATTTCCTTATTGAAGCCTTTATATTGTAGCTATTTTATTCCAGCCCTGGCCATGAATCGCTGGAACTGGATTTTCTGAGTAATGTCTCTCTATTCTCACAGTATACTGGGCAAAAGAAATCACATCTTGTATAGACTGCTTGAGCATGTCAGCTGTTTGAAAGACCTTACCAAAGTTTAAACCATTAAAATGCAGTATTTTAAAAACTCTGTCATGTAGAGGGATTAACATTCCAAAAATGATCAGGGTTTTTTCTGTCTTTGTGGATAAATTTAGACAGCTAATTTTTTAAGTAGTTGGTTAGGAGAAAATGCTCCCTTCCCTCCTCTGGTTTCTGCTCAAAACTTGGATTTTTTCCTCCTTTCTTTCTGAAATGTTATTTTATGTGAAGGATGCACTAAAAAAAGCAAAAAACAGTATTAAAAAAAGGAAGGATCAAATATCGTTTTACAAGGAGAGAAAGAATCCTTAAAAAAATATTTATCCCACACTTGGCAACCTTTTGCTCGCCCGCATGTGACTGGCACGGTGCCATCCTTGGCAGAGGCCAATGCCTCAGCTTGCCAGAAGTCTTCCTCTTCTGGCTGCATTTTCACTCCCTGTGACTGATTGTTTATTCACCTGATTTTTTTCTGTTTCAGCATTGCTGAAGTCATGGCGTCTCGGCGATGATCAGAACACTTTGTCTGTCCAAACTGTACAATAGCCATGATGTCAACACAGAGTGTTTACAGCAAGCTTGAGCTGTGTGCACACTTGAAATAGCAGGAGGTATTAGATGTCAGACAAACTTACTACCACCTCCTTAGCATGATGCTGTCCAAAAAGGAACTGCTGTAAATACACAGAGATGATTTGTTTCTTGCTTTTTTTTTTTTTTTTTTTTCCCCCCCAGGAGATGTGTTTGAGGATTTCCCAGCCTCACTTTGTGTTTGCAGTTTTGGTGTAGCGTCCTAGGGATTTTAATTGAGAATAATGAGTGTATGAGTCAGATTTTCTTGGAGCTTGTGTTGCTTATAAGATCTTTGTATGTTAAGTATCTCCTTTCTATATGTCAGGTCTGAATCTGAATTGCTCAGGAACTGAGAGTCTTGAAATGAAATATTTGGCCTTTTTGCAAGTGAGTGTAGTATCTTGATAGTATTTGGAAAATCTCCTGAATTGTGTTGACAAAGAAAACTTATTATTTTGAAGAAATCAGAGGAGGTGCAGCATGGATGGTCAAAGAAAGTACTGCTGTTGGGTTTGCTCCAGTAAATTTGATTAGTGGGTACTGGTACTCGTGTAATGTCCTTCTCTGATGATCTGATGATTATTCAATACTCCCTAAATATAAATAGACACTCTGGACCAGTCAAACTTCCATCATCTCTTTAATAAAGTCATGAAGCTGGTTAAGGATCTGCCCTCTCCAGGTCTTGCTTTTACTTCCTTTTCCCATGGCTGCACTGCAAGGTCTCTGAAATTTTCCATTCTCTTGGTAGCTTCACATGGCAGATACTTAGCATTTTATTTTTTTTTCCTTTGTGATTGTCAGCGAGGGTGTGTTTGGAGGTTTGGGGGTTTTTTTGTATACACTTGTTGTATGTGGCTGAACCTGCATTTCAATTGTTTTGGTGCAAATCTTGCACAATTTGGGAGGGCAGTGTTGGGGGGAGGATAGATGGGGCTGGATAGTAAGACCAGCTAGTGTTGTTTAGTATGATTTTTGTAACAGGGGTATCTGTCTTCTCAGATAAAGTAGAGAAGACTTTTTGTTGCTCATAGTAAATCCCACACACACTCTCAAAAGTTCTTGTTTTACCTCTTTGAAGAAAGAGGGTACCCATAATTGTCTGCAGGCTGAAAACTCTGCCAGTGTTAGCAAGAAGAGAAAGGGGACTGAGAGAAAAGCAAGGTTGTTGAGCATCTAAAAAATTACTTTAAAAAGTTTTCGAGACTTCTGGTTAAAATGCTTGTGATGAAAATATTACTTGAAACGTTACAGAGTTTTAAAAATCTGTTTCATGGATTGCCTTTTTTATGTGAACTTGTATATCCTTCTGGGCTTCAATTTGTATTTCTGCAGACGAGAGTCAGCAGATTTAGCAGGAGATGCAGGAAATCCTATTTATATAGCAGACTGCTCATGAATGGCAGAAGTGTTAAGGGAGTATAAAAGTATTTCCCAAGAATGAACTAAACTCAATCTTTTTCTACTATATTTATCTGAATACTTAATGTAGCAGCATTTGCTTTTTAGCAGGTTGTCTAGATGAAAACAAAAACATCATGTAGTTAATCAATAGATCTAGTAATGAACTTTGTGGGGGCATGAGGGATGTGTGTGTGTTTTTCTTAGTAGGGCTTTGAACTGGAAATGTTGCTGCCACATGAAATCCGAGTTCTGGCACCCACTCAGAACAGCAGTCCATCTGCTAGCAAGACACACTGATTTTTTTCTTGATTTTTTTTTTTTTAAATTTTTTTAAAATCCCTTAAGTCATAAATGCAAGTACTACTGAATAGCTTAACGTGAGAGGCAATTTGTGATGCCTTACTAAGGTAGCATCTGGACAACGTTTCCTGCTTTTACACTGGTGTAGGTTACTGTTAAAAAAAACAACCAAACCCAAAACAAAAAAACCCCAACCTACTTCTGCATATTTACTTATGTTTGCTTTAGTTTAGTATGCATAATTTTTTTCCTTTCCAAGAAAAAAAAAAATTAACATCTTTAAGCAAGGCATTATTTAGCAGTGATTTCCTCTGCATTCCTGCTCTCACTAGTCTTCCAAGTTACTGGCTCTGCCAAAATTTTCTCAGTTTGGCCTGCCTGTGAGATCTGAGCTACCTGGGCAGGTGTCAGCCATCCCTGTGCCCCCACCTCCCTGTTCTTGTTATTTTCCCCCTCCACCCCTCTTCTGCCTGTGAAGAACAGTGCTGTTGGGTTGTACGTAGCAGTATGTGCAAGGAGGGGGTTAAGTAATATTTATTTTCTAATTGGAAAAGACAGATGAGCTCTCGGGCAGCTTCAGTAGGACCTTCTCCTCCTGCCTCCAGTTCAGTTCAGTGTATCCAAGCTGTCTTTAATGCAGGGTTGTTGTGTTAGTGGTACATGGCTACATAATATGCAAGTGATGGTCCTGCTTAACAACTGTCTGATGGGGCAGGGGAGATGCTCTTCAGGCTGTCAGGTTACTTGGGGGAGGAAATACCTGCGGGTTGCATTTCCTCTACAAAAGTTTTCTTGACCTTGATTGTGTAAGGAGAATCAATGCAACTTGGTAGCAAAATACAACCAAAGCTGGCATTTTGGGCTTCAAATATAAAGTGAATAAAATCAAGTAAGATCAGTATAGAATCATTCTTACAAGAACTGCAGAATTCTCTAATGGTAGTTTTACAAGTCCTTCTCAAGGTGGACTCTGCTTTAAAGCTGGCAGAACATGGTTTATAAAGAAGATTCGATGTAGGATTTCAAAATCTGTACCCAGAGCTGTGAATGATTTTCCTTTTTCTCATGCCCCCTCCCCTCCTTTTTTTTCCTTCTAAATCACTGTCCTATCCTGTGTCATAATTGTGGTGCTCTGCTCACACAGCATTCTCAAAACACACTGGAAAGCTGAGATCTCATTATGGGAAAGGGAGGAGGTCGGGAGTTTAGGATGTTTAGTCCTGCATTAAAACAACACCAGTTGCAACCTGAAAGGGAGATTGCAATGCAAAACTTCTGTGGAACTTTTTTCTCTTTTAAAACATTGTCTTTCTGTACAGGCTGAGCTCTGCTTCTTCCGTGTTCATTTTGGGATATTAACATCTTTGCTAGATGTATGCTTTTTGCTCAGGCCCTCCAGTTTCAATGTGCTTGGCTTGGATCTGGCTGTCGTTGTACTCCTGAAATTCCCTTGTATGCTGTTATTATTGGTCCTGTGTTCTAGCAAAGTTAGAAAGTGGAAAACAGTTACTTAATGGAGACCAGACTCCCTATCTCTATTTGTTTACAGGGCCTCTGGCACACAGCTTGGGTGGCTAAAAGGCCATACAAAGCTGTAATCAAAATGTTGTTGTTACATAAATATAATGCTGCCACTTCTTTTGATACAACAGTGGTGAGCTTGTCTGCCGATGATTCTGCTCTTTGTTCCTCTCATTCAAGCTGAAATGCTTTCACGTGAAACAAATGTCTCCATAAATTTGCACCCCGGGTTTTTCTGGTTTGGGTTGCTTGTTTTTTTTTTCCTCCCTTTCATATTTTTGTTCTCTGAACCCAGAATTTTGGGATTTGGGGATAAGGCAGAATTCTGTTACGCTCTTCAGGGGAAAATTGTAGCTCCATGATTCCACAGTATTTGATGTGTAGCATCTGCACTTTATTAAACCTCATTTTGCATACATAAGCAACATTGGGATGCTACACTGGGGTCAGCCTAACCATGTGTGCTACAGTGTAGCAGTGCTTTATTGTACAAGTGTAATTAAGTTGTTTAAAGGAAGCTTGTTTTCTTGCCAGTAAAGACCAATTTGAAGAATAAATAGGAAAGACAAGAAATGCTTAGAAAGACAATAAGTCAGCACTTGAAAAAAAAGAATTAACCATAATACTAGGGCAATGGAATAGGTTCCAGTACTTGGCTGCTTCCATTATCCTTATGTTGATTTTGCTCTCAGCAGTTTTCCTTATTATTTAATTGGCTTATACTGTAAGTTAGGTCTGAGAAAACAATATTTTCAGGCAACTAAAACAGAGAAAAACTGGATTTAGTTTGTCAGCTTTACAGGAGTTGGTTCTTTTGCAGAAATACTCTGGAGCCCAGGGAGTGACAGCACAGAGTTGTGTGGATCGGCGTTCTTCCTTTCATGTCATTCACTTTATTTAACAGCTCTGGCTGACACTACTTCACTTTCTGTCTTGCAGTGTGCCCCAGCTCCTGTGGCAAGAGAGCCTGTACAGACCAGAATGAGTGTTGCCATCCGGAGTGCCTGGGGAGCTGCACAGCCCCTGATAACAACACCGCCTGCGTTGCCTGCCGCAATTACTACTACGAAGGAGTCTGCCTGCCCACCTGCCCTCCCAACACCTACAAATTCGAGGGCTGGCGCTGCGTGACAAAAGAGTTTTGCTCCAAAGTCCCTGCCACTGAAACAAGTGAATACGAGAGGTTTGTGATTCACAACGATGAGTGCATGGCTGAGTGCCCCTCCGGATTCATCCGCAATGGGAGCCAAAGGTAATGCTGCTTCTGGGAAGTCCATCCAAGGTGTTATGTTGTGTTGCTTCCAGCCCCTGTTCTGTGGCAGCTTGTGATGCAAATCACATTAGGTAGTAAGGAGAACATAGAGTGGGGAATTGCATGGCTTCCTGGTAAAAGCTTGCTTAGATGAATTCACCATTAGACACCATTGTGTGTGGTCCTGTGCATTGTCACCGAGTCTTCTGAAGGGCTTGAGGAGGTCAGTGCAACACAGAACCATGGCTTCAAGTTGACAATAACAAGGTGGAAGTGAACACACACAAGGTATAAGAGTTGTAACAACACCAGGATTACAAGCTGACTGATGGCCATTATCACGCAGAACAACCTGTAGGAATGATCCTGCTTTGCATATCATTTGCTTTGTTTGTGCTTGCATTTTAGGCACATATATTCTTCAGAGTATTTAATTCTATTTTCTTTTTTTTCACTGTTTTCAAAAGATAGAGATGGTGTTTAAGAAGGGAGCAATCAATAGGTGCTGACAAAAATAATGCAGCAGCTGACAATACTATATAGAATAATTTCTTTCAAGAATGTCACTCACCTGCTCTTATTTAATTTTAACAGTTGGAGTGTGGTGTGCTTCCGATTTTCTTACTTTGCCAGTGTTTTAAACAGCCTTAGTTGCCCACTGACCCTTGCAAATCACTGACTTTGAGTAAAAGACAGTCAGTGTGATAAAATTCCTAGTGCTTTAGTGCCCATGCTAAAAAGATGCTTTTGTAGGCAGTTCTTAGATGTTGGGTTTTTCAGAGAAGTGGTTGTGACGATGCCTGCACCAGTCCTGTGCCTGCACGTCTGTCATCCCTCTGTTCAATCCATAAGGCAGTCTCCAGTTGACATTTGGATGTAAACAACTTCACACTGCCTTTGCTTCAGTCCAGATATTCACCCGAGAAATGTTTCTTTTGTTATTTACTCCAGCTTGTAGTACCAGCTGTTTGAACTTGCTTCCCCTGAAGTGCATGGCCGTGCTATCTTATCTCGATGTTGTGTTCTGCTGCAGAGATTGAAAGGAGCTGTAACAGCAAGGCCAGTGGATGTTTTGTTCCCCAGAGATGGTGTTAACAAATAGTTGCAAATGGAAAGCACTTCCATCATTCTTTGTACATTTAGTTGAATGCCTCTTGCTTGTGTCTGTAGCTTTTAGTGGTTTGTGGCATGTTATAGTGCAGGATTTTGAAACAGGAGCTTGCTACTAAGAAAAGGAATCTTCTTTCTTTTATTGTTTATGTGTGAAAGACTTATCAATTGACATGTTTCTTTAAACCCCAAGAAAGTGGCTTCAGATTCTTTTAAAAACAGTAAAGTCTGTGTTCATCAGTGCTGTCATCAGAAACTCGTGTCTTAGGAGCTGAGTTAGTTTTTTCTGTTTCATCCTCTTCAGTGATAAGGTGGAGTGAGTAATAATGAAATAACAAGGAAAGTGCTAGAATAAGGGGAAAAATAAAAACTTTAAGAATGAAAACTCTGAGGCTGTCTGCATAAATGAGAAGTCTGGTCTACCTGAGTGTAATTAAGTTAGAGTAAATGCAAAAATGCAAGGGCACTGGGTTTTACCTGAAGTGTATTCCACTTTGGAAGGACCACACAGCCTTTCAGAAGCTGCCAGGCAGCAAGTATGGATCCATTCATCCACTCCTGTGTTGCTATAAATGAGGGGTATGATGTTCCAGCCTCTCTGGAGTCCAGCAGACAAATGTGGTGATATACACAGCCCTCTGCTGAAGGAAGAAAATCCTTCTAGCTTGAAGTATTTTTCTAAGCTTTAGAGGGAAATGTCTTTCAAAAATTGAACTCAAAGCAGTCTGTAGACTCCGGGTTGCGTATAGTTGCTTATTTTCAATCTCCCTTTCTTTCTCAACAGCATGTTCTGCAGCCCGTGTGAGGGGCCTTGCCCCAAAATTTGTGAGGATGAGAAAACGAAGACCATTGACTCTGTCACATCAGCACAAATGTTGCAGGGATGCACAATTCTCAAGGGAAATCTGCTGATTAACATCCGCCGTGGAAGTAAGTGATTGTTTCTCTCTATGAACGTCTGATAAGGCTGCTTTAAAAGTTTTTTCCTTTTGTCTGTCAGCATAATGTTAACAACGTGAAAAACTCAGCAAACTGTTTGCTTTCCAGTCCCATTGCAGTCTTTCTGTTTGATTTGGCCCACTGCAGCACCATCCTGCAGCCTGTGGATGGCATAGGTATTCAGCAAGTTGTAAGGCAGTGAAAGCTGGTATTTTTGTTAGGTTTTTTGGCAGGACAGGGAACCAGGATTAGGCAGTGAGATGAGCAGTAGCCCCAAAGGAATAGTAAAGGCCTGAGAAGGTGGAAAATTGAAAATCCTTTCATCTGGGTAGGTAAATAATTTTTAAGGCATGGCATTGTAAGACTGCCCATCCTCCCTCTGTGAGGCAAGGTGTGGTGTTTTGCTAAAACATGGAAACCCAGAGTGCTGAGAACTCATATAAAGCCTAGCACTGTGCCTCTGGATGGTCATCATTAGTGAGCTGGCCACCTTTGTCACATGTCTCCAACAAGCTCTGGATTAAATTTGTCAGAGCAGTGATTCATCAGTCAGGGAAGTGCTGACAGTTGATGAGCTCTTAAAAGCAGAATAAAAATCCCTGTTAGTTTTCATGGGAAATACATCTCCCTGTAGAAGGTCCTTTTTGGTTTCATGAATAATAAGGTTGAAAGATTGAGATAGATCTGATTTCCTTCCTCCTGCTGCATGAAAAGTTCAGGGCTTAGGAACAAAAGCATGTAAATTATTTCACATGTGGTCCCATTGCTACAGAAGGAAGATCTGGAACATGCTTCATGGCATAAGGACATCCTTATGGTTTTATCTTTGCTGTTTGACCAAGGGTGCTCAGCTTAGTAGCCAAAGCTTTTTAGGTCACAGAAAGCAATGCTTTATGCCACAGAGAAGCCCAGTAGCATATCTGCCTCTTCTTAGTCTCATTCTCTGTTTTCCAATGGAGATTTCTGCCTGAGCTTTGCTTTGTAGCTGAGCAGCAATTCCAGTCTCATGGATGTGTACATTTACACAAGGGTCTTTTCATCCCTGCCAAAATGCTGGCTCAACATTTGGTGCTGGTTTCAGAGTACAGCCTCCATGGAAAAAGCAGGTATACCATTTGGAAAAGGGAGACTGGCTTTCCACTGTTGCTCTGTGGCTTTATTTTGCCTTTCAACCATCTGCCTGCCCAGGCAGCTCTTAGTGGGGGAGGAATATTTGGTGTCTGTCATTTGCAAAAGCAACAAACATTTTCTTTTACTGAGCTAATGCTGCATTAAGCAGAATTGCAATCAAAGCTGTGAGTTCTGCAATGATAAAATTACGTTTTTCTTTACTGTAGATAACATTGCTTCAGAACTGGAGAATTTTATGGGTCTGATTGAGACAGTGACAGGTTACGTGAAGATTCGCCACTCCCATGCCTTGGTCTCCTTGTCTTTCCTGAAGAACCTGCGGTATATTCTGGGGGAGGAACAGGTGGATGGGTAAGTGTGCAGATATTTGTAGGTGCAATTTCACTTCAGTAGGAAGCTGCAGAGAATAAGTCTCCTAATAAACATCCACGTGCCATTTATAGAATCCTCTCTTCCACTTACAGCTTTTTTTCTCCTAATGAACACCGTTGCACAGTCGTCACTCATTTGAATTACTATCCAAATCAGCATATTAAATTGGGTACATTAGAAATGTATTTATGGTAACTTTGCTGTTGCTTTTCCCTTCAGGTTTTCTGGGGAAATTGTTTGCATTGATAAAGTGTCTTCATTTGTTCCTTGTCTCTTTTTGATCTTCAAAACTAATTGGATTTCCTTGCAGTTGTTTACTGTTGGCTTTTAGCAGAGTTTTGTGGAGAATGTCAGCTGAAAGGAAACCTGAACTCTAATAACCAGGGAGTGAAACTGGAAATGTCCCAACTGATATGAAATAGATTGCAAGTTGCAATTGTTTGCAACTTTTAGAAATGACAGTGTTAAATGAATTGTCTATCAAGCAGGAACAAGACTGATCTGTAAAAGTAAAATTGATCCCTTGAAATGTTTGCTGTGAGTTATATTGCTTCTATAACTACACAATGTACAATACTCTTAATGTGTACAACTCCATTTTTTTCCTGTGATAAGATAATTGAGACAAAGGTTCTTATCTCTTCAGACCTTAGAGTGCTGAGGTGTGGTAATGGTTCTTCAGCAAACTGCCTTGCTTTCTCTTCCTCTTCCTGAGTCAAGTAACCATCCCAAGTTCAAACCAGTGCTCTCTAGGAGAAGCACACCTCCCTCAGTAGAGAGAGATCTATTAAGTGAAGAATTTTGGGAAACCGATATAAGAAAAGGTGGTGGGAGGGTCATGGGAAAGTTGCATCTAACAGATCTGTCTCAACAGGATAGTTACAGCATGAGGGATTCTTCACAACCTCCCTCTTTCTCTCTTTGGTCAGCCTTAAATTCTTAAAATTCCACCATCTGACAGAGCAAGTTTCAGGGCAGCTTTTCATCCTGTCCTTGAAAAGCACACCTTTTTTTCAGTAAAAAGGCTGCCTCTACAGAAGAGCTTGGTTTTAATTGCAAACCCTAGAAGTTTGTCACTTTGCTGAGCATGAGGCTCATTCAGCCCATTTATGATGTGATGTGCTCTCACAGATACTCCAATCTGTCTTTCCTTTTCTCCCCCTCTCTCCCTTGCTCTCTTTAAATAGGAATGTAGCTTTGTATTTCAAGTATTATTTATAAATATTTATGGTACCTGGTATGTCAGCAAGGAGAGCTGATATGAAGGGAAACAGCAGGTTTTAAAATCAGATTCCCAAATAGAGAGGTAAATGGTGCACCTTTGAGGAGGAAAATGAAACTGGGTGAGGGAGGTAAAGTAGGTTGATAGTGAAGAGCTACTTGAGCTAAAATTCACCCATGCTAGGATGTTACTGCAGTAACATACTTTGGGTCAGGGGCAGGCTCTTTGCTTGGAAAACACCTACTATAATTTAGGTATTAACATAGTCTAAAAAACAGCATCAAAAATTCTTGACTGGAAATAGGCATCTGGCAAGGAAGAACTGAGCTTGAACAACTAACTTTGGCAGAGTTATGAACAACAGGGAGTGGGGTCTTAACCTGGGAAGTACTGAGCTGCTTGAAAAATAGCTGTTTATGCCTGCATTGCCCTGGGGGGTGAGAGGGAGGTTAACTTAAGATCAGTTCTGTTAGTCCTTCATTATGTGACTGACCCCATTCTCCTTTTTTTTTTTTTTTTAAACTTTTAATTTTTTAAAATTTTTAATTGAACTGGACTAACAAACCAGTACCTCATTATTTCTTTCTTCCTTATTTGGGTGCTGGCACCTGCCTTGGTTAGCACAGAAAATCAAAAAGTTTAGAGGAAACTTAATTAGGTTTTTTTTTCAGACACTCACTGCCTCTTTTGAACACCATTTCTGCAGTGAACGTGCTCCCATGGCAAGAAGTGTTTCTCTTTGTAATTAGGAAAACTGAAGTGGAGATGTGGGGTCTTGGTGTGTGTTGCAGGATTGTGGGGTCTTGGTGTGTGTTGCACCCCTGCCAGGTTGCTGTGTGTTTGTTGCTGTCACCAATTGCAGCTGCTGTGTTGATGGATGGCATGTGGCAATCACTTCTCAAAGCACCTCTAGGTCAGGTACCTGGAAAACGAGGGATTTGTGGCCTCCAGGAGCAAGTGAGGAGATAGGGACTGAGGAATAGGTCATGTTGGTGCACCAACTGGCTGCTGATGTTTCAAATTGTGCCGCAAAATGAGGACAGACTCTGTAACAATCCCTACCTGTTCTCAACATCATTTTGAAGCAGAGGCATCAGTAGTTTGGGGAATTCTCTCCTGTGGGTGTGCATGGGTTATGCAGGTTGCCTTGAGGGGTTTTAGGGCAAGCATGAGACCCAGATGTGCCTCCTGCTCCTGTTCAGAGGTTCAGCATGTCCTTCAGGCCATAATCTCCAGTCATGCCCTTAGTTACAGTCTCCAGGGTTTGACTGGCAGTGCTTTGCTTTCCTACAGCGAATCTTTTTTATTCTTTACGTGCTATCTTCCTTGGCATCCTGATCTTTTTCCACAGCTGTTAGGGCCAGAGTCTGATATAATCTTTATTTATAACTTTATTTATAATCTAAGCCCGAAGTGCACTGTGGTTGCCCTCTGCTCCACCTTTCAAGCCATGCAGCACTGCACCTCTCCTGTGACTGAGGCTGTACGTAGAAGTGATTTCCCTGGTGCTTTGAATGGTGCTAGAATATAATTTTCACTGACTTATACTTTCAATGTATAAATAAACCCTTAGGACCTGCTTGCCTTGCCTCTGACTGCTCAGGCTTGTGCAGATGGCTTTAATGTCTGAGCCACAGTAACTCCCAGCTCTGGGCCAGTTGCTGTGCAGTGGTGGAAAGCACCAGTGTGAGCTTGATTTGCCTCATTTATTCACTGTTTTGAAAGCTTAGCCACATTGCTTTAATAAAAGAATTGCATCCAGTGTCTAAAGCCTAATTGCCACAGTTGGGAGCAGAGACAGGGTGGGTTGTTATTAAATACTTAAGATGGTTTCTATAGTGGTGGAGCCACACCTCTGTTCATTGTTTTGAGTCTGAGTCCAGCTTTTTGGGTCTTTCCTGAAAAGCTCAGTTGCCATCACTTAATCATGTGGCTAATTATGGTGAAATATTACCTTTTCAGCTGTGCACAGGGAGCTGCAGGGATTTTAGTGACCTGTAACAGAGTAAGAGGTGTCTCAAATAAACCCAGTTTTTGGTGATGTCTGTCAAATCCCATGTGCAGTTCAGCATCCTTGTTCTCTCTGGGAATGATGAACCTAAGGTACAAACACCTATGTGCTTCCCTGCCAACTGAGCATGTTCTTCTTGGAATCTGCCTGAAGTGGTACCAGGTGGTAGCAACTTGGTTGGCAGGCAGGTCCTGGATAATAAGGGGATAGTTGGAAATAAGAGAAACCACTTGTCTTTCACATTGTTCTGAAAATATACTCAGCATTTTGGTATGTAATAAGAAACCAGACTGCAACCAGAATGCAGTTTCCACTTGAGGCTGGGAAGAGGGAGGAATTGATGCTAAATTTTAAATGAAGTAGTTGAAGGAAAAGCTTAAGTGGGTAGCATGGAAGCTTCTTACAAGCCCCATGGTTTCTCTGCCATGTCACCCTGCAGAAACTCTTCCTGGAGTTAAAGGATGTATAGACAGCCTTGTTTAACTACATTGACCTGAGCCAACCAATGCATAATGGCTGGCAGAAGTTACAAGCTTTAATTGTGTTAATAATGGATTTTATGTTGATGTAGTTAATGTTGGTGGGGCCTTCCACAGAATGGTACAATAAATGCTGCCATGATGACTTGATTTAGGTTCATCAGCTACACAGACCTTTAGCTCATTTTCCAGTTGTCCATTCCTGTCCTTACTGTTCCAAAATGTGCCTTTGCAGGTGTTTATTTGCTGCTCAGGCAGAGCCTATAATCTTGCTTTTGTTGCACCTGTTGTTTTTTTCTCCCAATTCAGCACATTTGAGTGGTACCAGGAATTTCTTCTTAATATATAATGGAATTTACACACACAGTTGCTTTTATAAAGATAAGCAAGACAGCTGGGTTCATGATGGTATTTTATTGTCAGAACTGCACCATGTTTTTCCTCCCATATGGTATTCAAGGTTATTGCTTCCCATTTGCCACAAATTGGAAAATCCAGTGTAGAGACCTGCTGTTGAGAGCACACACAATTATTAAAACACATGTTGCAGTGAGTTTTACATGGTGTGTGTCAGCCTTGGAATCCTGTGGTGCAGTCATTTCCCTGCCCTCTGACCAAAGTGAGCATTCAGGGAAAACTTCTTCCTAGGGAGAGAAGAAAATCCTTTAATCTGCTGAACACAAATTTAAAGTAATAAGAGGAAACAGGGTGTTTAAAAGTTTGCCCATATTAAGATACTCTTGGTTGGAATTGGCTATGAATTAAACCAAATATTTTTCCTTCAAAAATTCCCTTCTAGGAACTATTCCTTCTACGTGCNGATAGTTGGAAATAAGAGAAACCACTTGTCTTTCACATTGTTCTGAAAATATACTCAGCATTTTGGTATGTAATAAGAAACCAGACTGCAACCAGAATGCAGTTTCCACTTGAGGCTGGGAAGAGGGAGGAATTGATGCTAAATTTTAAATGAAGTAGTTGAAGGAAAAGCTTAAGTGGGTAGCATGGAAGCTTCTTACAAGCCCCATGGTTTCTCTGCCATGTCACCCTGCAGAAACTCTTCCTGGAGTTAAAGGATGTATAGACAGCCTTGTTTAACTACATTGACCTGAGCCAACCAATGCATAATGGCTGGCAGAAGTTACAAGCTTTAATTGTGTTAATAATGGATTTTATGTTGATGTAGTTAATGTTGGTGGGACCCCTTCCACAGAATGGTACAATAAATGCTGCCATGATGACTTGATTTAGGTTCATCAGCTACACAGACCTTTAGCTCATTTTCCAGTTGTCCATTCCTGTCCCTACTGTTCCAAACTGTGCCTTTGCAGGTGCTGATTTGCTGCTCAGGCAGAGCCTATAATCTTCCTTTTGTTGCACCTGTTGTTTTTTTTCTCCCAATTCAGCACATTTGAGTGGTACCAGGAATTTCTTCTTAATATATAATGGAATTTACACACAGTTTTGCATTCAGTATCTGTGGAAGTTAAGGATGTTCATGTTATTCCACTGCTGTGCTTAGGGGTGTGCTCAGCATGTTCTGCTGCCTGTGGTGTTAGCTCTGTACTGTGAAGAGTGGCTGCTGTGTTGTGCAGTCAGTGCAACTGTTTGCTGTCAGGTTTGGACATGCAGGTGCAACTGTACTGGGCACAGTTTGGAAAACCTGTGTAGGAAATCTGTATTGGGCAAAGAGGTGAATAAGACAGGCAAGAAAACCTCACTTTGCAAATTCTTACAGTTGCTTTTATAAGATAAGCAAGACAGCTGGGTTCATGATGGTATTTTATTGTCAGAACTGCACCATGTTTTTCCTCCCATATGGTATTCAAGGTTATTGCTTCCCATTTGCCACAAATTGGAAAATCCAGTGTAGAGACCTGCTGTTGAGAGCACACACAATTATTAAAACACATGTTGCAGTGAGTTTTACATGGTGTGTGTCAGCCTTGGAATCCTGTGGTGCAGTCATTTCCCTGCCCTCTGACCAAAGTGAGCATTCAGGGAAAACTTCTTCCTAGGGAGAGAAGAAAATCCTTTAATCTGCTGAACACAAATTTAAAGTAATAAGAGGAAACAGGGTGTTTAAAAGTTTGCCCATATTAAGATACTCTTGGTTGGAATTGGCTATGAATTAAAACAAATATTTTTCCTTCAAAAATTCCCTTCTAGGAACTATTCCTTCTACGTGCTTGACAACCACAATCTTCAGCAGCTGTGGGACTGGAACCATCACAACCTGACGATCAAGGAGGGGAAAATGTACTTTGCATTTAATCCTAAACTCTGTGTGTCTGAGATCTACCGTATGGAGGAAGTTTCAGGAACCAAGGGACGTCAGAGCAAAGGAGATATAAATCCAAGGAATAATGGGGAGCGAGCCTCCTGTAAGTAAACAAACAAAAATCACAAAACTCCAAAACCGAAGCAAAAAGACAGACTAGATAGGAGAGTAGTAAAGAAACCCAGACCAACACACTGTTATGTTACTGACCATTTAGAATATTTATGACTGCATTCCAAGTACCTTTTTTTGTGACAGCAGCTTTGGATGACAATAGGAACAAACCTGGGAAATAAGAAATAAAATCTGTTCTTTCGGTGTATCCAGTGAGGAGTAATTTCTCTGTTTCTTTCACAAATGTACATAATTTTAGGTGTTTTCCTCTCTCAGATACCTACTCTTTCTTTTTACTGAAAAGATTGCTGAACAACAATTCCACAGACAGCAAAACAGACATTTTTTATGTTCAAGCTTCTTTTCAGCTCCTGCCAAATATTGTACCTTGCTGCTAGACATGCCTGTTGTAAACTGAATTTGCTGTGCTGTATTTTCAAAATCCTTGCTCTTGAATTCACCATGTTTTTTAGTGTTCTACAGTTTGCCTAAACTTCAGCCATCTCCGCATTTAAATTTGGATTCTTCAATGGTCAGAGTTATCAGAGTCCTCTTTTGGCTTCAGTAGTCTTCACAACAGGTTTCCAGGTGTAACCAATACATTTAAAAGCAATCTCTCATCTAGGAATTTAAATGACAGAATGCTTACAAATTTGACCTCAGACTCTAAAACCTGACAATGCATTTTTCTTTGGTCTATTTGTGGCGTTCTTGGAGTTGAGTAAATGAAAATAGATCTTGTGCATAAGTCAAGTCCCCTTGTTCTGCATGGTGTTTACAAAACTAGGACACATACTCTGCTGAATGTATCTTCAGGCATGATGCATAAATGCAGATGGCATAGATCCTTGTTGTAAGCACACTCCATTCTTTGCACATTCAATAGAGCAAAGGCTTGTAGTCCTGGAGGATTTACAGACACACAGTCAGTCCTTACTACCACTGAGGCTAGTGCCAGCCACTGCCTGTTTTGTTTTGTTTTTTTTAAAAAAAACGATTACAGAAAGCTTTCTGACTCTGAGAAGGGGAAAAGAATCAACAAAAGCTAAACTGCCTTTGAAAAGATAGCACCAATAATGCCAGTGTACATGAGAGTGAAAACCCCTTTATTTTCAGAAACTTCTATGGAATGTTAGAAACTGTCTCACAGTTGACATTTGGAATACAATTTCTTCATCCAAGAATGAAGTTTTGAAAATGCTACTTTGTTTTGAATTGGAAAGCTCAATGAGTTGGTAGTGGGAAGCCATTCATTTCAATGCTGCCAGCTTCCATCCAGCTCTGTTCAGAGGAGTAGCTGGAAGCTGCTGCCATCAAATGGTTGTGCAATATATGAACGGAGTTTTGGAGTTCTTGGTCCAGCCCCTCATTAGTAGGTAGATAAATACCTTTGTCCTTTCCATGTTGTCCATTCCCCACAAAAACAAGTTGTAATTGTCAAAAGTTGTCCTGAGGACACAGGGGCCAGTTACTGCTCTGCACGTGCATTGGATTTGGATGATGAGTTTCAGCCTTCTAAGCTAGCCCTGTGAGTAAACAGGACTTCCATTCCTCACTCAGGGTGAGCCCAAAGTGGTTTTCAAGAGCTTTCTGATGATGCATTAATAGAAAATCCACGTCAGAAAAAATAATGAGGAGCTCCAGCATATTCCAGAATGATTTCCAAAGTCGCTGCTTAAGTCACTGGTTAAGATTCAAATGGAGTAGAATGAGATAGGTAGCCCTGCAGAGACAAAGGCAGTTTGTATACTGTGTATAGAGTTTGTATACTGTAGTATCACCAGCACTACTGAGAATTACTTACTCTACTTATTCTAATTATTCTACTTATTCTACTCATTCTACTTACTACTAATGAGGCTAAAACTGATACCCAGGAAACAGCAAGAACTAATAGATGATGTGATGCCAACTCTGCCATGTCTTGTCTGTCTGTGCTGCAGGTGAAAGCCACATTCTGCGTTTTGTTTCCAACACTACGCTCAAGAATCGCATTAAACTGACATGGGAACGGTATCGCCCTCCAGATTACAGAGATCTCATTAGCTTCACTGTTTACTACAAAGAAGCGTAAGTAGATGTTGTCAGAGCCTAAGCAGGGCAGTCCAAGAGACAACTCTTAATTGTTCTTTCACTAGTGCAAAACCTTTGTCAGGCAGTTCACGTGTCTCATGCAATTTACATATTTCGTTCTCGAGCCTCGCTGTTTGTTCAAAGAGGGTTGTTGTGATTGAAGGCTACAAATGGATTCCAAATCTGTCAAAAAGATTCAAAATTTAAAGAAAAAATAATTCAAAAACGTAGATGGATGCCTTGGCTGTTTTCAGGGGTCAGATTTGGAGTGCGTTTTATGTCATGTTTACTGAGATCTCTTACTTCTCTAGTCATAGTGCTGACTAGAGAGCATCACAGATGAAGAGTTTATTCAAACAAACCTTGATGATTTGTTTGCTCAGTGTTTGGGGTTATTTAGATAATCTGGCTTTGATAGTTTTCTGCTTTAATACCTTTCAAAAATGAAGGAGCAGGACAGTTTCTGGAGGGATCCGAATTTCTTGGGAGGTGTCTCTGCCCTTGCACATCCTTGCAGTGTCTCACATTTCTTATTGTCAAAAAAACCCAAATGTGCCCACTAATAACTCTCCAAGTGGTTTGGAGATTTGAAGGGGAGGTTCAGAGTGCCAGTAATGACATGGTTAGCAAAGCTGTGAGACACAAAAGCACATACTGCTGATGTCCAGCATGGCTTGAGAAAGAGCATCACTGTGGTACTATGATGCAATAATCTCAGTGCTGATGAGGCTGTAATAATTAACAACAAGAATAGGTCTTCATAGGCTTCTGCACCAGTGTTGCAACTTATGAAAAGTAGAACTACATGACTGTCGAAGTGTGTTTGTATTGTGTGCAAATAAAAGAGGGAAAAAAGCCTGTAGGACTGGTCAAGGCTAGTCATGGAAGTTTTAAGTCCTTGATGGTAAAAAGCTCAGCTATTCTCAGTAACTGGTTTGAGTTACATACTTAACTGAAGTCTCAATATGCCTGAAGTATTTCAGCCTGTTTTGGATAAAAAGATCTAAGCTTAGTATTTTCTTAGAGAGCTTTGTCTTATTTCTAGTGACTGAAGCTAAAAACTGCAACTGAAGCCGAACTCTGAATTTTTTAGTGCTTGGAAATAAATATCAATTTTATTCTGTTTTATTCTGCTGTGGAAAAAAGCTTTATTTGTTTTACTGAGCAACAATAAAGTGAAGGATTCCCATAAAAATATTATCATTCTTAGGAGAAAAGAAATAGTTTGTACTATTTTTTCTTTTGATATTTTAGACCATTCAAAAATGTGACAGAGTACGATGGGCAAGATGCATGTGGCTCCAATAGCTGGAACATGGTCGACGTTGACCTGCCACCAAACAAAGAGAAAAATCCTGGAATTCTACTGCAGGGATTGAAACCCTGGACCCAATATGCCATTTATGTCAAGGCTGTTACCCTCACAATGATGGAAAACCGTCATATTCATGGAGCAAAAAGTGAAATTGTATATATACGAACCAATGCCGCAGGTGAGATCCTGGGCTCTTGGGTAAGAGGTTGATAACACTGCAGGTATTGTTCTGTTATTCTATTGTTCTGTAAAACTGCTTGTTCTATAATAGAAGTTCTGTTGTTAATACAGAAATTGAATTTATGATGTCCACAATGCTCGAAAGATTCAATAATTTTGCAAGCAGTATTAAGATGTAAATTAAAATTCCGTGTTTTTTCAGACAATATTTTCATTGGATACTATAAGAGTTTTTTTGGTGTTAGGATTTCAGACTTTGTTCCATTGTAAATTCAGGTACAACTTCAGACTGGGAATGTAGGTGGCTGCAGTTAAATCCTTAATAATCATTGTCAGTGGGGCGTAAGGAGGAAATATTTTCTTTGAAATACAATGGTTTGGGGTTTTTTCTTAGAGAATGGAAATGGGTTTGGATTCACTTTGAAAGTTTGCATTAAAATACATTGTAGAATGCTGTACATTTAAATGTCTGTCTTTTTTTTTTTCTTTTTTCCCCTACAGTGCCATCCATTCCCTTGGATGTTATTTCAGCATCCAACTCCTCATCCCAACTGATTGTGAAATGGAATCCTCCTTCTCTTCCCAACGGGAACCTCTCCTACTACATTGTAAGATGGCAGCAGCAACCTCAGGACAGTTACCTTTACAGACACAATTACTGCTCCAAAGGTAAGAAAACAAAACATGGTTGTGCTGATGTGTCTGTGGCTCTTAACCTGCCCGTGCACTTCATTTACAAGAGCTAAATCCTGTGCCCTGCCTCACAGCTCTTTTGTGAATAACAGCAAGTAGAAGGGAATGTGTAAACACGGGATTGTTGCTGTATTCATAATAGAGAATGAAAATAAACAGGCAGCTTCTGTTCTTTTCTTTTAAGATAAAGTCCCAATTCGAAGATATGCTGATGGGACCATTGATACAGAAGAAACTACTGAACCCACCAAGCCAGAGGGCTGTGGGGGTGAAAAAGGACCTTGTTGTGCTTGTCCCAAGACAGAGGCAGAAAAGCAAGCTGAGAAGGAGGAAGCAGAGTATCGGAAAGTCTTTGAGAACTTCCTTCACAACTCCATCTTTGTCCCCAGGTAATGGATTTGGGGCACTTCCTCTTTGCTGGTGGGGCTATTAAATTTTTTTTTTTTACATTTCCTAGAGCTCAGGCTTCCTGGATGTGAAAACATATGTAGGTGACACCTGAAACAGATGAACAGCCTTTCCTTTTGAGAGGCAATCCACAGCCTTGCTTTGCAGTTTCTCTTAATCTCTAATTTTCATCTCTTTCGCTCAATTTTAGCTGATAGTAAGGGTTCTTACCTGGCTGGTTCAAGGACTTTAGTGATGGTTTTTTTCAGAGTCAAGAGTCACTTGAGGAGCTCTTTGTCTGGAAGCATTTTGGAGATGAACGATGTGTGGCAGACAAAGGGTTTCAGATGTAATCTTTTTCTAAACAGCCAGTTAAGTGCTTGTGTTCCTAATACGAAGCTTTCTTTGCTTTTGAAATTGAGGGCATAGTCACCTCAAAGAGTTGAAACTGGTCTTACTTGCTCACTGCACTAATTGCAAGGGGCATATACAGATTACCTGGGTCTGTGCTGCAGACAAGTATTAAATATGCCCACTCTTCCATGATAAACCCTAATGCTTACACATTAAATGGGATAATAATGATTTTATTCTGCAACATAGAGTAGATACTATTGAATAAACTGCTGATTTTGATCCTTGAGTTTCCAATTTATCCTTCAAGTATGCTGTTCTTATGTTTTGATAATTGATCCTGGAACCTAGCACACAGTGCATAGCTATTACATTACAGTTTACAAGCAATCAGGTTTCAGTCATGCATGTTAACCTCATTGTCTCTGGCAGGTGAAGATTATGGTTAAGTTCTGTGCTTCAGCACTTGAAAAAGTGGCTTTGGTGCTTGTTAAAACTCCATTGTGATTTTGGGACCTTTATTTAAGGATGTGTTGGATTGACTTGTTTAGTGTTGGGACTCTGAAGTGTGCAGAGCATCTTAGGTTTGACTTAAAAATGAGGAACTAAATACTGCTGCTTTTTGGAAATTCAGTATTGCACAACTCAGTATTGCATCTGAGTTGTGTTTGAGACACTTGTAGCATTTGTGGTTGCACTTCTGCATTGTTTCCCTACTGATGATGTGACCCAGCAGTAAAGAAGAGATACAGAGAAGTAGAAGCCACCGTGACTGTCCAAGGTGTAATTCCTGAGCTGTGCAAAATATTGTAAATGTGATCTAATTTGGGGCTTTATGAAATAGTACAGCAAAGAGTTCTCGAAGGCATGTGGTGTCAGGTGTAAACTTCTTGAAAGTCTGTTACAAAGTCATTTTTTTTCACCAAAGCTTTATAATTTAAATGCTTTATCCCAGAGTTTCTTGCATTTCCCCTCTCCTGAAGGAAACTGATAGAACCTTGAACTCAGGCAGTAGCAAATGAACTGAGCAGTTCACAAAGAATTTCCTGAAAGCTTGACCATCTCCCTTTTTCCTTCACTTACTGTCATAAGGGTGTGTTTTATAACAGCAAGGGCAGATAAGGTACAATGCTCAGGAATAGCTGCATAGCTAAGCAACTTTAAAGAGACTGTATGTCAGGGAAATTAAAGATTATGAGCTAGTGAGACGTCTGCATGGGACAACTCTAAGCAGCTCATTACTTGCTGATGTCTGTTGTTTTTTTTTCCTCTTTCCCAAGGGAGAAGTTAATTTATGTGTTAATGCAAGCCTCAATAGTACTCTATATTTCCAGTGCTCTGCCTGTCTCCAGGATATTATGAAAGAGATGCAGCATATAGTGCAACGTGAAAATATTTGGCTGGGTAGTTTTAAGGTTGTTAAAAAAGCCTGTTGATATAATCTTGTGTGCATCTTCTGGATGACCCCATGTCGATGACTGCAGTGGTGAGGTAGATTTCACATGTTAGGACTATGGTTAGTCTTGAAGTGACACTGACAGCCACATAACACCTCAAGTTTTTTGATTCTCTAGTGAGCAGAATGAGATGGGCTCTGTGTGTAGTAGAAAGTCTCTGACAAGTAACATTAAAATTGAAATAAGGTATGAAAGTTTGCTTTTATGTTAAATAACCTTTTTTCCACTTATTAAATTTGTTTCAATTTTTATAGTGATATTTTCTAGTTTCTATAGAATTTTCTTTCTTTCCTTGATGCTTGTTTTTTGACTATTTTTGTGCCTTTTACCAAAGAAGGGATGCTGCTTGAGAGAAAAGCAGTGGTGTCAAGTCCCTTGATGTTTTAATGATGTTTTTAATGATGTTTCCCCTGTGGTTATCCTGCAGGTCTTTTTCTATTCCTGATCTGACTGTAGTTTTCACCAGGAATTTTGTACATCCCATAAAAACAGCAATAGACCAAGTCCTGTCTTTTGGGGTCTTGCACTGGCACATACCTTTGTGATTGATGAAAAATGAACTTTCTCTTTTCAATGCTTTTGTCACAAAACCTTTCCTGAAATTCATAATTTCAATGCTGGGCATCCCATGTGGTTTTAGCAATTCCAAAGTTTGGTCTTTCCACTGAATTAAAGCAGTAAATGAGTATTCATCCATAGCACAGTCAATAGCTTTAGTAACTTTCAGAAATATGAGTGTAGAGGAGGCACAGGTGCTCACATCTTCTATGAAATTCCCCCATACCCCACTGATAAATTCTGACATTCGCTTATATGTTGCTTAAAACAATTTCTTGGTAACTTAGGAAGTTTTTTCCTTATCTTCATTTATTTCTGTGCTGTGGTTTACATGGCATCTGGGAGAGAATGTCAAAACAGCTACTCGGGACATAGTAAAAGGATTTTGGAAAATGTTGTAGCGGTCTCCTAAAAGAAAAAAAAAATTAATCCAACTTCTGCCAGGAGATTTCAAAACCAAGTCAGCCTGTTTCTGTCTCTCTCTCTTCAGCATGCTGTTCTGTAGCTGGGCGTACCAAGTCGGTGTATTTGACAGCAAATTAACTTCTCCTGCTGAGTCATCTCTCTTCCTGTTGTGTGTTTGATGGAGGCCTTTATCCGTCTGGTTTCTAACTCTCTCTCTGATGGAAATGTGTTAGACTTCACTTTTGTCCTTGATAACCCTTGTGCTGATCGGTTGAAATTGTTTTTTTCAGATTATTATTTAACTCTGCTGGTGCGTTGCTTTCCAGGTGTGAGCAGCCATGCACACTTTGGAGAACAGGAGCTGGAAAAGCCAGCTTGCCTGCTGGAGTTTGTGCTTCCCTGCAAAAAGCAGCCTGACACAAGTGGCACACAATCTGACACAAGTGACAAGTCTCATGTGTAGCAATCATATGCTGATTAGCCAATACTATCCAAATGCTTATGAGTGTTTTCATCTTGATGCTTTTACTGATCCTCAGGCCTGTCCACTACACCAGTTTCTTACACTTGAGAGAGTAGTAGTGTTGCTGTAAATCATCAAGTTTTTAACTCTGCATAAATTTCATCCAGATGCCTGTAAGGCAAAGCAAAGTTGCTTGGGGAACCCTTTGCTGTAGGCAATATTAGTGCTGTGTTTCCTCATCCAGGAAGATTCCTTTGCAGAGCCTTTGATTGGGTGAGGGAAGGAGTGCAACCACACATTAGTCGTGGTTAATATTAATGATTTTTCATCTACCTTCCAAGGTTTCTTTTGTCAGTGCAATACATTCAAACTTCTGTGATTTCATTGGAACTGAAAAGAAAAGCCTATTGAGAGTTAGCTTTGCTAATCCAGCAAACTTCAAAACAGCTTATTCCCCAACCTTTTCAGCCTTTAACATCTGATTTTTATTTTAAGTGTCAACATTACTGTCATTAAATACAAATCTAGGTTGCTTTTTGAATAACAGTGAAGCCGTTTTTTCTATTCATTTTCTTGTCTGGGGTCAGAAGTTTGCACATTTACCTTGTGAGCTTCAATTTTGCTTGGTTTCTGACCAAGAGAGAGAGTAATAGGATGAGCTGACATGCTGCAGGCTCAGATTGAGAAAGCTTTTGTCTTGTTTTGTTGTTCCCTTCGTTTTGCTTTTTTGTTAGTGGAGTTAATATATATTTTACTGGGATTTTTTTGCACAGAGCTGGAGGAGAGGTGGTGTTTCTCTAAAGGGACCTTGTCTTTGTCTGTCTGCTTGCTCCACAGACCTGATCGGAAGCGGAGAGATCTGTTCCGAATCGCAAACGCCACCGTTGCCAATCGGAACAGGAACGTCACCGGGACAGATCACTTCACCAACACTTCTGACACAGAGGAGAATGAGGTGGAATATCCATTCTTTGAGACCAAAGTGGATGGCAAGGAGAGAACTGTCATCTCCCATCTCCAGCCTTTTACTCTTTACCGCATTGATATTCACAGCTGCAACCATGAAGCTGACACGCTCGGTTGCAGCGCTTCCAACTTTGTCTTTGCAAGAACCATGCCTTCAGGTATGCTCTCAAAAGTATAAAGCTTTGCTTTATTTTCTGGGCAGAGCTCAGTCTCAGGGAGGACGAACTCTCCTAAAGCAGTTAACGAAAAACATTGGAGTGTTATTACTAAAAAATAGATGCAAGAAAATCAGTTGGAACTGTATCAAACTTCGCTATAGTAGTTTCCTGTCATTGACTCACCTCTCATATCTATGGAGTGACAGGTATTGAGTCTGTCCTGTGATCTGGAGAAAGGTGGAAGTGTGTGCATTGACTACTGAGATAATTATGGGACAATCTGTTTCCCAGCAACATAGGTGAGACCCACAGACATGGTGGATTAAAAGGTCTTATTCTTCAGTTCTCTGTATGCTGAATGCAGACGGGGGAGCGTTTCTCTGCTAACGTTCAGTTTTTGCTGTGTTCACTTTGAACAGTTCACAGATGTTAAGAGTTTTGCTGGTGAGAATGTATGCCAAATGTTTCTTCTGTCACAGAATGACCATGCATTTGTCCAGCCTAGAAACAGGAGGAGTACTGTGGTGCTTTGTGCCGAATCACCAGCATCTGGAGTACTTCAAATAGGAAGTGTTCAACGCTGTACTCATGTTTGGGACTTGTAGAGATTGTACTTCTTCTGAGAAGAATAGAGATGATTTTAGTGTAAGATCACATGCATCCAGCAAAGGGCTTCTGACTCCAGCAGATGGCTGGGAATATTTGATGCAGAATGGTAGCAATTTTGTTTTGTTTCTGGAAGGAAAGACTATCGTAATCTAGATCCAGCTGTGTCAGTAAAGAAGGAGAAGTATTGCTTATTTCAAGGAAAAAAGGAAACCTGTGAGATGAGGGAAAAGCAAATAAGTGTCCCCAGATTTTTAGTGCCTGGCTCTGAAAATTAGAGGCTAAACAATTTTGAAGTCTGACAACTATGCTTTTTGAAAATGTGGCCTTTTTTTCTTTGACTGAAACGGTCTTCATATTCTTGTTATGTTTTGAATAAGACACTAAATTATCAGGAATGCAGTAGAGATAAAGCAGTTCCTGAATTGCTGATGAGACTGCATTTTAAACAGCAGGTTTCCTGAGAGTGGGTATTTTAGTAAAGGGGTGTCAGTGGGGGAGATCTTAGGTATTTACAGCCACTTGCAGCCAGGTTGCTGGTGACAGCTATTTGGTAGGAGTGGGAAGTTTGGAAGGAAGAACCAACTGCTGATGCACAGGTTCTGAGGCACACAGACTGAGCACAGTGCCCACTGCAGAGCCCACACCTCATGGAGCTGTGTACACCCTATGTTTTTTCTGGCAATTACCAGTTCAGACTCTGCTAATCACTCCACCAAACCCCTGACCAACATGTTTTGTTCTCTGGATCTTTGAACAGCACTTCCTGCAATGCTTTGATACCCACAGAATAGCATGAACTTTTGGTTTTCCTCAACTGTTGCTTAAGTTCCTGTGTCAGTAACAGGTGTTCTTCTCACATCACTTGTAAATATTTTACAGAGGGAGCAGATAACATTCCAGGAACGGTAGCATGGGAAGCAAAAGAAGAAAATACTGTCTACCTGAAGTGGCTAGAGCCTGCAAATCCAAATGGGCTGATACTCATGTATGAAATCAAATATGGGCAGCACGGAGAGGTGAGGATTGGATATCTCCCTGTTCAAGAGTTACTGCTTGTAACTTTAAGCTGTACACAGAATGGGATCTTTCTTACTATTCTTTTGTGCAGTGCTGCAGACCAAAGGACAGAAGTTATGATTTCAAGCTCCCAGCACCAGTCAGCATTCCATTCCTTTGTTTTGTTTCCTTTGACTTTGTATTCCACCCATCTCCTTAAGGTGTTCAAAGAAAAACTGAGATGGGGCTTTTAAAAATAAAAAATAAAAATCAGCTTATCCTGCAGCCATATTTTTTTCTCAAGAATGAAAGAATGTGAAGGTATTAACAGCTGTAAACTGCTTTTTTCTTTTAGGAGAAGCGGGAATGTGTTTCCAGACAAGAATACAAAAAGCTTGGAGGAGCTAAACTAACTCATCTGAACCCTGGAAACTACTCTGCTAGAGTTCAGGCCACTTCGTTAGCTGGAAATGGGTCATGGACTGAGCCAATCTCTTTCTATGTGCAACCCAAATGTAAGATGAATGTTTGTTGACTGTGCTACACTGGGGGAATGTTGTCTTTTTAATAATTCCTGAAGTTTGTGATGTAACTGGGCATATTAGCCCACTTATCTTGCCTCTGCTCTAAGTAGTCCTCTTATTTGCTGATGCTTCTTTGAGAACTCTTCTCATTTCCTTTTTTTTGTTTGTTTTTTTGCAAGTGTTGACAACCAGGTCTATCTGAGGCATCGTCCTTTTCTTCTATGCATTCTGTATATATGAGAGATGCAACCAGGTGGTGGGTGTGTAGAACACACTATGCAGCTTCCTGTGATGAACAACTCTGCTGGGAATGTACTTGTAGCTATAACAGTGTGGAGGGGGTTGTACAAAACCTGTGGCAATGAGCCAAACCTGGTCTAAATTGCAAAATGAGACAAACAAGTTGTTTAGCTTTTTGGCTAGCAGTTTTTTAAAAACATCACAGTATTTTTTCATATGACCCATTCCAGGTGACATTTATTTGATAAATATAAACACTCTGGTGAAAGGATGATACTGGTTCTGGCAATGGGAATAATTCATATTTTGGAAGAACACCACCATAGTGTCCACAGAGACCCTCTCGAAGTTCTGTATTTAGTTGTAGAGCAGATGTATCAACAGAAAACTGGAACTCCACCTTTTGTTCCTTTTACTGGAATTGAAAAACTTGAAGAGCAGTGTGTGCATATTCTGAATATAAGTTCTTGCAAGGTGAACAAAAGGTGGAAAAGAGGTGAATATGCAAGAGAACAATTACTTGTTCTTGGAATGCAAGTCCTTAAGCAGAAGTTATGAAGCCAACCTGCAGACAGAAACTGTTGTATACAAAATTAATGCTTTTCACTGTCTGTTTTCTTGTTTCACTCATCTGCAGTCAGGGAGTGTTTCTGAGTCCATTTTTCCACATCAGACAAGAAAATGAGTACTTTGATTTCTTTCCCTGTATGGAAATTCATTGAGTGGGTTTTGAATGTTTCTTTGTTAATGGAGATTTTATAGGAACCATGATACAATTGTTTTCTTGTTGATTGCAGCAGCAAACTATGGCAACTTCCTGCACTTGATAATTGTGCTCCCTATTGCTTTCCTGCTCATCATTGGGGGATTACTGATAATGCTCTATGTCTTTAACAAAAAGAGGTGAGTTACATGTGCTTGTGGTTAAAACTGCAGAAAGGGAATGTTTATTTCCAAATCTGTGCCTGTAGAGCAAGTTAGAAATTAAAAAGGGAAATGGCACTCAGAGAACTCAAGAAGCTAAAGTAGATTCTGTCTTGTTGGTGTCTAAAGGAGGTGGTTTAGAGTTACCAGTAAGCATGTGGCTGCTGCTTGAGATGTGAAGAAGCTCTTTATTACAGTGTCATGTTTGAGAGGGAAGAGGAAGGGTTGTTGGGAGCATATCCCCTGGGACAATGATGGCAGACACTGAATCTATAGACTCAGAAGCTTTGACTGAAATATAGGTCAATATAAATCATGGGAACTTAATTCAATTTAGGTTAATTTGATTCCTTGCAAACTCTAGAGGTTTTTTGAAGTCTTTACATCCACTTACAAAGTTACATCCTGGACAGAGCAGTCTAGGGTACTGTTCTATTGATTTCTTTTTTGTAACTAGTGATTTGATTATTTTATTTTATTGAAATACATAATAAGAACTTAATGTTCAACGTTTTAACTTCTTAGATATGAAAGCTTTTTATTACACTTAGATAAATTACACTTATTGAACATTATTTCCAGCTCTAATTCATTGGTGTGCAAACAGTGGCACCAGTTATCCTCAAGCACTCCAGAAAGGGCTTTATATCTAGTGAAGTACAGTGCCTACCTTCTTGGCCTTCCCTTGGGCTCTCTTAGCTGAAAAGCCTGATAATTCATCTTCCTTCAAACTTGTTCTATCCCACAAGAATGTTTTGTCTTTGATTTTCTGAGGTCTGATAATTTTAGTTCTACAGCCTGCCTCTTGCAGCTCTCATAGTGTTTAATAAATATGTCTTGCTCTGAAAATAAGTAATTTGGGGTGGGTGGGTGTTTTTAAACCAGAAACATTTATAAAATAGTCTAATGGAATTCCCCATTAAAAACAATCCTGTCCTTTGCTTAGATCACTTCTCTCCCACAGCAGAGCAGATGATGTTACACTATGTTCTCAGCCACAGGTCTCCTGGGTATATCAACATACAGCTGCCTTTCTTAAAGGAGGTTTGCCCAGCACCTAAAAGTACCTTGTGTTTACATTTTTCTGGTACTGATTTGGTTTAAAGAAGACATCAGGTTTCCTGGGAAAGCTATTCCGGGCTGTTTTCCCATTGATTATGGGGAGTAGAATACAAACTTGGTTTGTCCACTTTGTCTGAAAAGCTCTCTGCATGCAGTAAATAATATTCTGTGGTTGAGCAATTGGTGGAAATGCTGTAGAAAAGGTGGTCAGATGTTTACTTAGGTTTAAAGATTTTAAAAGAAAAAAAATTATTTCAACAGGAACAGTGACAGACTGGGCAATGGAGTACTTTATGCTTCTGTGAACCCCGAGTACTTCAGTGCTTCAGATGGTAAGTGAGACCTTACACTTGTGATGCTTTTACTTTCATGTGTTCTGTTTGTGTCTGAGTTTGAAAGGTATGAAACTCTAAAAGGAAAGTTGTGAAACCATTTTCTGGCTTTGTTTTATTAGCATTACAGTGCAATCAGTCATTGATAATTGGAGATGTCAGCTGCCTATTCAAACTGGGCAGTTTTTCAAACTTTCCCTGTAGTTTATTTAGCTGAATCAAATTTGGATGCATTAGTTTCAGATTACCATCTACTCACCCAGTGATTTTTTCATTGAAATGAAGGAAGGATTAATTAATTCATCATCTTTCATGTTTGCCCTTTTAACCTTTATTCTGACCTATTGGAACAAACCCTCTGTTTGTTTCCATGTACTTGTCACCTGGAACATAGTAACACTTAGGAAAAACAATACTGTCACCTCACTTCCCATCCTGGTAAAACTCTACAGCAACTTTTCACAGTTAGAGAAAAGCAATGTTATGGGCTCCCAGACATACCACTAGCAGAAATATTGTGTGAAAATGAGCATAGATATATAAGATTATATATATATATACGTTTCTATTGTATTATATATATAATTTATACAACTTTATATTATATATAACATAAATAGAATCATTTTTTTGTTTTTCTCAATATCTGGAGTGTTTCTCTAGCTGGAAAAACATTTTTAAAACTAGTTTCAAACCAATCTGATTTGTGACTGCTGTATATGTTAGACAATGACAATATTTAGAGACATTGGGATGTGGCAGTGATTAGACCCCAGCCCTGGTTATGTCTGTGTTGAGTGCTATGCTAACAGAGTAAAATAATTGTAGTTCTGAAGTCAGGTGTGAGGTTTTGAGGGGCATGTTTAATTTCTTGCACCTTTCAGTGGGAGACACAATGTGGATAGTGCTCAAATGTTTAAGAACTTTTATTTCCTGGATAGTTTTAAAAACAAAAGTGCCACTTCAAGAACAGCCAGCTTTTTTGTTTGTTTTGTTTCACTTTCTATATATTGTTCTCTTGTGCCTGCTAATGTTGTAGCTGAACTTTGTGCCAGTTCTTGCATCACTTGTCCCTGAGCAGCAGCAGGAGCTGAACAATCTCTTGTTCAGGGATTCTCAGCTCTGCTTCTCCAGAAAACCTGTCTGCTGGCACTTCTGTGGAATTGAGAACCCTGGAAAAATTCAGGTTTCTGTCTAGACAAATTGCTTTAAAAAATAACAAAATGCAAAGAGCAACTAGGTTCTCTATTATTTATTGCTAGATAATTAATTCAAGGAAATTCAGCTTTCTGGCTGAAAGAGTTGCTTTTAAAAGTAAGAAAATACAAGAATCAACTGGGTACATTAATTTATTGCTAGATAATTGATATACACACACAGAGGTGTGGTTGTCAGTAATGAGTGTGTACCCATACTGTACAGGTTATGGGATTCTCTTCAAGTGCAGGAGGAAATCACATCAGCCCAGTCTCCTCAAGGCATAAGTTCCATTTCTTGTTTAGCTTGTTATTACTGCAGTAGACATCTTACTGTGTTCCCAAAAGACCCCTGGAGGCTGATGGGTTTAGCCAGACTGGCAGAGGGCAATTTTGCTGTTATTTTTTGTAGTGGCACCATTAGGGTTAAAGGTCTGTCAGTGCTCATGCTATAATCCTCTATTTTTGCATCCTGTCATTTCACCCATCCCGAGCATGTGACACAACTGTCCCCTCCTTTGGTGACTGATAGGCAGCAGCATCAGTGACTACTCAGATGTCGACTTGCCTGAGGCAGTCCCTCCTGGCAGTCACCTTCTGAGATCTGTCTTCTGCCTCAGATCAAAGACTTAGCAGCAGGAGCAGGTTCTGCCTTTACTTGTGCAACAGTGTGTGTGCAAGTGATCAGAATAGTTTCATGCAAAGAGCCTTCTAGATCAGAGAGTCTGTTTCCCTCTAGCCACAAAATCAATCTGTTAATAGAGAATACAGGAGGTGCTAAACTGATACAGATGATGGAGTATGTTTGATGCTGTCTGGTAGAATTAGAAACCCAAGGATCCCTAGAAAAGTTCAAACCTAAAGTACTAATTTAAGCCTCTTCCCACCCTGGTTTTGTGTTTTGAAGTTCCTAATCTCTGTCCCATGGCATCAAGACCATAGCGAGGCCACTTCTCGTCCACCTAGACATTTCTTTAAGATCTCTTTGTAAGCCAAGCACCTACCTATTTCTGTATGGGAAAGACTGTGGACTATTTGCATACAGATCTCAGCATTTTTTCTGGTGGCTTTTACAGTAAAACTTCTTGGGCAGTTGGTGTCATAAAGCGGTGAGTGATCGCACCTTCTGTAGAAGGGGAAACATCATGACTGGTTCTTTCTCTCCATAGTCTATGTTCCAGATGAATGGGAGGTGCCCCGTGAGAAGATCACCATGTGTCGGGAGCTTGGACAAGGCTCCTTTGGAATGGTGTACGAGGGAATAGCCAAGGGAGTGGTGAAGGATGAGCCAGAGACCCGAGTGGCCATCAAGACTGTCAATGAGTCTGCAAGCATGCGTGAGAGGATAGAGTTCTTAAACGAGGCTTCAGTGATGAAGGAGTTCAATTGTCACCATGTGGTAGGTCATGAAAATGTGACAAGGCTGGTGGTACATACAGCCCTGGTGTTTGTTGGCATGAGGGTGTTCAGGTCACATCTTCACTGAAGCAAGAAATCGGGATTTTGGCTTCGACTCTGTGCAGCTTTGTGATAACAATGTGAAATAGGAGTCAGAGTGGAACCAAATATACTTTTCAACCTTTCCCACAGGTTCACAGGTGGTTGGGGCTACATATCAACAAGAATAAGTGATTACTACAGTTCAGTGAGCTGTACTTGTAGCTGAGTGTTTGTTTTTCCTCTTCCAGGTTCGCCTACTTGGGGTTGTTTCTCAGGGCCAGCCTACGCTGGTTATCATGGAGCTGATGACACGTGGGGACCTCAAAAGTTACCTGAGATCATTGAGGCCAGACACAGAGGTGAGTCATGAGTGTTTTTCCTCAGTTAGACTCATCTTGAACAGAAAGCAGCAGGCAATTAGCCTTTCTCTCCCTTCTGTCAGGTTGAATTGTGATAATATGATTTTTTAATTATTTTTTTTTAAAAGTATGTTACAGTTTGTAGAAATCATTACTTCGTTTTCTCCTTACCTGTTTAATTTTCTTAATCTTGTCCAGAATAATCCAGGCCAGGCACCTCCAACTCTGAAGAAGATGATTCAGATGGCAGGAGAGATTGCTGATGGGATGGCGTACCTCAACGCCAACAAATTTGTTCACAGGGATCTTGCTGCAAGAAACTGCATGGTGGCAGAAGACTTCACAGTGAAAATTGGAGGTGTGCTTTCTTGACTTTTACACAAATGGAAAACATCACCCTGAAAAATCAGCATGTTAGAAGCATTTTAATTTTCTGAAAGCTGTTTTAAAGGCCTTTTGAAACGTATCTCTGGCTTAAATTTCTGCAAAATGAAATGTGGTCTTTGCTTAAATCACAGGCTTGCTGTGATTTAAGACCTGTGAGCAGTCAGCATTATGTTGAAACTCTTGGAATACCTCTACTTGCTGTTGTTCCAGTGAGGAAATCATAGAACATGTGGGTTTAAAGAGCTAGTGAAGCAGTGATTGGAGGTGCAGATGCTGCAGACATCTGGGTGTATGGCATAGTTACCACTGATGTGTCATTTGTTTTTCTGTTAATGTGCAAAAATTATTCCATCTCTTGTATTCTGGTTGAAGAGATAAGAATTTTGGGATTATTTTTAAGCATATCTGATTTGGAAGTGAATGTAAGACTTGACTTCAGCTGGATGCTTTCCAGTCTGAACTGGAGTTCTGCTTTCCAGACAACAGAATGGCTTTTCCTCTGCTTTGCTGTTAGAACACCACTCTTTTTTTCCCTTCACCATGCCTCCAAAATAGTGTCAGATGAGTTTTTTCAGTCTTTTCTCCAGAGAGAGTGATTTTAAGCTTTTGGCTGTTTTTGAGTTGTGCATATTAAAATAACATGTATAGCAACAGCCTTCTGCTGTAGGAAACTAATTCTTTCTCTCTGAGCTTAACTCAGCTATTTTGATAATTTGTGTAAGTAATACTGTCATTTGGGAGAAAGTAAAAATCATTTCATTTTGAGTCAGTTAATTAGGAAATAAGATCTTTGGGGAATTTTGTGCATCTTCTGCAGGTTTGGGGGAAGCCAGCCTGAATCCTTCCCATTCCAATTTTCTTACTCCTCCTCCCCTCACCAGGGTTTTTTACAATCCTTTGAACTGAAGATGGTGCATTTCTTCCCCTTCACATGGTATATGGTTACCCCAAAACATTTTTGTGAAATACACACTGCACAGCTCTCATTTTATTCTACCAGTACTGAAAATCTCTTTGTCTAGAAGCAGTTTAGGAACATCTTGACTGAACACCCCAACTCACCGTTTAGAACTTGGAAGAAGAGCTTTGTGCTATGTTGTCCTGTGCTCTTTGCCTATATTTCTTATTTGCATTACATTTTTTAAGAACTTCCCATTCAGCCAGGATAAAGTCACCCTGTTGTGGAGGAGTGATGGAATAGCTGCACAGATGGACTTTTCAGTCATATGCACTGGGGATACCAGTGTCCCTAGCAGACAGGGAACGAGAAGGATCAGTGGTCAGTCACTCATCCAAGTCATAGACTGGTAATAACAGCTGTGAGAGCTGGAGGAATTCTGTCCTTTTTTCACTCACTTTTCCCCAGGAAAGAAGGGCAACTGCAGGTCTTTATTGTTAACATGGATTTTGCCCTAGGTCCACTGTGTTAGCAGACACTGTTTAATATTAGCAAGAGATTTGATGCCACCTGATTTATTAACTTTCTGGTTAGTGTCTGAAAACACAGTAGGTAATCCAAGACCCAGCAGTTTTATGTGTGTCAAGCTGATTATGTAAGAAAAAAACTCTGGAGTAAGTCTGATTACAGTCAGGAGAGAAGTGTTGTTAGATCAAAACCTTGCAAATGTTTATTTGTTTACAGATAAGGACATGTATTATCCAATGTATGTCCTTAGTATTGGTTTGTTGGTCATAAATTAATAATCCTCTGTAGCACTTGAGATGGAATATTATAGAAGTTGGCTTTAGAAAGAGGGGAAAAAAACACCAAGAGAAGCATTTCCCACAAGATGTGAGAGTCTTTAAGGGCAATAGTATTAAGTACTGAAGGAGTTCTTTACACTCTTCAAAAAGAAAAGAAAAGAATTTAATTTAGAGAACAGATGCAGTGAATTGTGTAACATTCAGAAGACTTGGTTTACTGCAAGTCTTGAGCATAAATCCTATAACTTTTCATATTAATAAATTTAAATTGTTCAGACTTGTTGCCCACTGAATTTAGTTGTAAAAATGTCTCTTGGCTTTGTTGGGTGGGAAGCTAAGCAGTCCTAAGGCCAGCAGGTAGAGTGCCTGCTGAGTCTCTTCAAAGTGAAGTTCATAGTAACAGACTGCAGATTCTTTGCACCAAAATGTGATTCTCTGCTGGCTACAGTGGCTTGTAGTGAGGGGAAAAATGTTCATCATCTTATCATGCAAACTCAAAACATTTATACCTTCTAGATTTTGGCATGACAAGAGATATCTACGAGACAGATTATTATCGGAAAGGAGGGAAAGGTTTGCTGCCTGTCCGCTGGATGTCCCCAGAGTCACTGAAAGATGGAGTCTTCACGACACAGTCCGATGTCTGGTAACAAAAAGTGGCTTGGAAAAATTGTATTTTAGCCCCTTTTCTTTCTAGCCTCTTTTCTTGTTTTAGTGGACTTAACCAACTATACTGCTCCTCCTGTCTCTTCAGAGATAACTCTTTTTCCACTGTGAGGCTTTCTGCTTTATGTTTTGTATTTCCATTGCAAAATCAAAAACTCCTGAGGTTAAACTCCTCTCATTCCCTGAGAGCAGAATTAAATGGATTTCCAAAACTGGAGGTGGCAGCATGTTTCCTGCTGTGGGTTGTAAAATCAGTTGTGCAGTGAAAAACATTACCTTCACCTGGGAAGAGCAAGTTGTCATTTTTCAAATTGCCCTCCTTCAAGAAAAGCATTAAAAGTTGCCAAGAATATAGGAAGGTCCACAGTGCTGACCTGCTTTTCTATCAAAACCTTCTGTGTAAATAACTCTGCTCTCCTGCAGACAGTTTACTAGCATGTTTTTTTCTTGGGAGTTCTCCCTTGTGTATAACTCTCTCCATTTGGAGCTTTGTTTGCTGCTTTTATACACTGCAAGATGCAGAAATAGTTTTTTCTTTAAAAGCACATGGTTGCTGTATCTGTACAGTTAATAGAGGCATTCAGGAAATTTCAAAATACACTTCTTAGAAGAAATAATACTCTGGAACAATTCCCTACACACATCTCCCCCTGAACTTTTGCAGATAGGTAGGGAGGATTTGGTAGAAGATGAACATACACTGGCAAAACCTTTACTCTTGTCTTTTATGGTTTCTCTGCCTTCCTAACAAGATGATTTGACTGCTGATCTGTTACAGAGTTGGCAGATGATTGCCTCCAAATGTCTAGAAGTCAGTAGGAGTGGTATTCTCGTAGTAAACTGCATTTTCTTTAAACAGCTTGAGGTTTTTTGGAGTCAGTGGACTGTGATCCACAGCACAGGCTTTGAGTGAAAGGTTCATAAAAGAAATTACGTAGAAAGTGAAAAGGCAAAACACCAGAGTGTTGTTTAATTTTTTTGCATATGGCTTGTAACTCGCTTATAAATCCAGTAACCCTCAAACTTGGAAATAGATTAAAATAACCACTTGGAGTTGAAGGGAAAGCCCTGCATCAGCCATTTGTCTAACAGAACAACACAGGCATAATTTTGGCAGTCCCCTTGCACGCAGAGAATTTTGGGGCTTGTAATGGCTTCACAAAGCAGACAGAAATTTGGACTGCATCACTAGAAAAATCCTCAGATGTAAAACTGAACGAGCCTGGAGTGAAGAGCTGGCAGACCTGCCTGTTCTTAACCACAGAACAGAAACTTCTGGGTCCAGCCATTGTATCAGCAGCAAGCTGCAGCCGTGCCCAGCTCCGTGACATCTGCTGCACTTGAGCCACACACACTTTCCCTTTAACCTATATCTTTTAAGGCACGTTATTATTAAAACATAACTCAAATTCCAAATACAGAGACCCTGCAGATGTGATGTTGAATCAATCACCAAGAGAAAATTAGTAGTATTTAGTTGTTGCAGGAAGCAGGTAAGTTCTCCCTGTGGTGTTAACAAAATTTGGCATTCATCAGTCACTCAGTCCAAAGCAGGGTTGAACCTACAGGACTGCAGTTTATCAGTGGGACAGTCTAAGCAAGATATCCCAGCTAGAGGACACATCAAAGAAAAAAGCTTACAGACTAAAAGGTTGGAAAACTTAACAAGAGGAGGACTAAATTCTGGCAGATTTTTGCTTGAAGCATAGAGAAGAAAAAATTATTGATGGAGAGGAGGTATACAGCTCTCATCAGTATTTCAGTTCCTCCTTGAGATGGTTTCTCATCTGAACTGTTAGAAGTTAGTTATTCTGAAATTTGGTTCACATAGGCATATACTATCTTGAGGCCCAAAAAACCTCGTTCAACATCAAGCTGTTCATTTAGAACATGTACACATTTGTGTTTGCTATGTGTATCCACAGCTCTGGATTCAGAAATTGTAATCTGAATTCCAAATGTGGTGGAGCATGACTTGACAGTGTCATGAGAAAGTGTCTATTTACTTGATCTCCTTATGGCTTAAAGGATCATTCTGGTTTAGTTCTCAGTAACTTTTAGACAAGACACTGCACTGAAGGTCTCTTCCTGCCAGGCAAAATTACCTGACTCCTTGTGTAAGTTCAGGGTTTGAAGAGGCTTTGTTTAAGTCATGCAGCTTGGCTGTTTGGGGGGCATTTGTTTTCATCAAGCAGTTAAAAAAAATGTTGAGATTTGTGTTTTCTGCATTTTTGGTAGGATATTGTGACATCTGGTTCCATGTTCTTCGAGATAAGTTTTAGAAGCCAAAATGTCAAAAAGACAAAGCTCTGTGAGTGGTCAGAGTCCAAGATTTATAAGCTGTAAGGTGAAATGGCAAACTGCAAAAAGAGTGTCTGGAGGTTTTGAAGGGTGGGGCTTTATTTCAGCAATCCATTATTTTACTGCTTTTCAGACTGAAGAATGAGGCAATTAGACGAGACTGTTTTTGTTGTAGTTGGGGAGGGAGAACGTTTTAAAATTAATGTAATACTGTTTCAGGGTGAGGGTGTATTTCTATAAATAAATCTCCAGCATCTTGCATTATTTCAGAGCTGGTAGTTGCCTTGGAGGAGCAACACGGGTTTGTTTGTTATGATAATATGACTAGTAGGTACACAAGACTTGCTCCCATTATTCCTGCAGTGCTTAAAGTAGTTTCAAAGGCACCAAAACGTTGAGTTGACCCTCTGTCCCTCCCTGCCCTGAAAGGCAAACACAATTGCAAGCCTGTTTGTGGCTTCTGGATCCTGAAGGAAACCATTTTAGATAGAGTGGATAACTGAAAGATAAAACCACTCTACCATAACCAGCTAATAATATTGAACTCCTGTTTTCACAACAATACCCTATTGAAGCTACACTTCTCTTTCTCTAACCTTGACTCAGCATTTTAGCCACAGAAGGCAAGACAGCGTCTGGATTTTTTTTGCACAGCAGCTCAAAGAGTAGATGACTCTTCAGTGCAGGGCAGACAACATGAGCCATGTCTGCTCAATAAACTAATTTTAAATGGAGGTATTTTTAGAAACTGTCAATACTTACATCCAAACTACCCAATTACATAACTCTTCTTATCTTTCCTCGCCAGGAATCAATTCCTGTTATTAGACAGACTTTTCACTTCTGCTGTCCTCTGTAGTTAGTTGGAAGGAGATTGAAGCTCAGTTTCAAGAACAGTTACACACATGTTGCAAAAGGGGTAACTTGAGTTTCTGCAGGGGCCTTAAAAGGGTCAAATGAGGTGCAAGAAGCTGGAGAACATTCACATTTCTTCCGTGTCTTTTTCCAAAATTGGTTTTGTTGCTCTGTGTCGAATACCTCGATCCTTACTTTGCACCTTTGACTTAAAATGTGGAAGAAGCCAAAGCAGAGGGATAAAGGGAAAATATTACCCAAGAAGTGTTTTTTATGTGCCTGGGGAATAGAGGTTGGCTGGTTGGTTGCCTTGCTTTTAGTGGTAAGGCAGATGAGATGCACAGGTGTGGTGGGAGCTCTCTGCTTGCCAGAGTGATAAGGGAGAACTGCAGCTTCTAAATCGGATTTGTGTGACTCAAGTATTTCTGGTGAAAAGCAGCCTGCACTGGAATTAAAGCTTACAGCTCTGTGTTGCTGCCTTCTTAGCTGCTATCAGGAATAACAGAGATATGTTATATAAAGATTTTGAGTTTAAATTTTTTAATGCAAAGGTTTTTTTCTTGCTGTTTCCGTGGGTGGGGGACAACATGCCAAGCTCAGTTTGAATAACCATTCTCTCCTGGTTCTTCTCCACCTGTTCAGAAAGTTTGATTCCCTGCACCCAGCCACATACAGATATTTTTGCAGACTTTATTCATCCGTTGTCCAGCCTGAGGTCCAGCCAGGCAGCACAGTGATTGGAACAGATTTTTTTTTTTTTTTCCCCTTACCTGTATCTTTCCTTTTCTCCTCTCTGCTGTTCTCCCCATCTTGCAATGCTCCTAAAGTCTGAACACAAAACCATGGGAAAGTGAGATGAGATGTGAGCTGATTGACCAGGGAAGCTCACAGCTTAAGTCCTCTCTGAGTTAGGACACCAGTCAGTGCAATGAACTTGTGGTGGCTTTTTTACTGATTGACCTGTACAGAACCACTGTAACCAAGCAATGTTGGACCACTGACTGATCAGAGCCATGACTAGCTCTGAGCTGGAGATTATGGTGTGGAAAATGGAGGTGTAATATTAGCAGTTTTTTCTTAAAGAGGCTGTTCTGAAGAGTCATTCAGAACTGGGAGCTTGTTTCTCACCACTAACTGGAGGTGTCTGAAGTCAACACTCTCTCAGTGTAGGTCTTGTGGCTAGCACAATAGCTGCACACTTTGAGCAGTTGGATTTTTTTTTTTTTTTTTTTTTGTAAAATAACATAACTGTCGTCACCTGCCTGCTCAGTGTCATCTAAGAAAAGTATCCTTGTAAAGATTACTTGGCTTTCTAAAGTTATGGTTTCTTTTCCAGGTCTTTCGGGGTTGTACTCTGGGAGATTGCAACATTGGCAGAGCAGCCCTACCAAGGCATGACCAATGAGCAAGTGCTCCGCTTTGTGATGGAAGGAGGGCTGCTGGAAAAACCAGACAATTGTCCTGATATGCTGTAAGTGTCAACAGTCACCACGGGTTTTAGCACACAGTTTATTCTGCCTGATCCTTCAGTGTCTGCTCCTGCCCTATCTACAACACGAAGGGCTTATTAAAAAAGTGACGGTGATATGAGGTGCTTGCTGGAAAAGTCTTTGCCAATCTAGTGTTTATAGTAGTTAGACACACCAGAAAACAATTTTGCTTGTGGCCAGAGTCTCACTTTGGGCTCTCTCTAATAAGGAAAGAAAGCCCAAATCTTTTTGTTCCTGAATAAAATTAGACTTAATAAACGCCCGTAAGTGACATTCGCTACAAGACTTTGCGCCTAAATCTTGTGCTTAAAGTAGTTCTGTTGAGCATAAAGAGAAAAAAGAGCATAGGATGAACTGATCTGCCTTGTGCATAAACTGTGGAAATCAACTTTTTGGTTCAGCATGCAGAGCAATGACTGTATCCTTCCTTTGTCTGAAGCAGCACTGGATCTGCTCGGTCACAGTGCTCATCACATTGAAATAAACAAATCTCCCCTGCTCACAGCTTCCTTTCCTGCAAGCAAGGAAAGAAGCTCACAAAAAAACCTTTGCCTGTCCCTAGAGTAGATCTGAAGCCTTGTTGCAGCAGTGCACAGTGCTGTGGCAGGCTGCAGTTTTGGAGCTTTACATTGTTGGAATGTTTCTGCTGGCTTTTGTGTACAGCAGTTTCAGTTGTTCAGACTTTATTACTTTGATAGACTTCCCAAACTGGCTTTTGGGAAGGAAATACTGTGTCTTGCAGTTATTGAAATTTTCTGGAGGCCCACAGAGGGGATACAATCACTTAAGGGCCCTCAGCTGCTTGGGATTCTTAGGAAAAGAGCTTTTTTGGCTGGAGTGCTGGCTTTGGTTTCAGATGACAGGCAGGGTTGTTTTGTTGTTGGAGGGGGGTGGGTGGTATATGCAGGGGGAGGTGTAGCTGCCATGTGATTCCTCAGTTGCACATTCTTTCCCTTCCATGATGCTGTGGGGAATTTCTGGCAGTCAGACTGGCTTGAGATTGTTTAACATGGTCAGACCTGTGTAATGGAGGGGAGGAGCAGGCAGGAATGGAAGAATAGTAGGGAGTGGGAAGGAGTCGGCTCCCTGAATCCATAGGAAAAAAAAAACAAAACACCTTTATGGTTAAGAACAAACTCAGCTAGAGGTGGAGCATCAGAAATTCCTCATTGACCCAGGGCATGTGGCTAGGGGACAGGAGGGGAATCACAGCAGGACACTATTTACTTCAGCCCACCTGGCCCATTCTCCTTCCTCCTCAGAGATATCCCTTTGCTTGCTGAGGCTTCACGTATCAGTTATGGCCACCACAACTTTAGCCTGACATTGGAGAGGTGCAGAACAAGAAGAATCTTCCTCTGGATTTAGCTCCATTAAAAAAAAAAAACAAACAGGGCTGAACTCAGAACTGAGGCACATACAGTTTACTGGTGGCTGGTTTTGTGTGTAATGTCTTGTGTATGAAAACATCCTGAGTGTTCAAAATGCAACAAAAAAAATTGTAATTAAAAAAAAATTAGAATGTATTGACCATAGGGGAGACATTCAAGTCTGCTGAAATTCCAGTAGCCTGTAGGATTAATAGTAGGGAGCTCCAGGAATAATCACACTTCTTCCATGTTTTGCTTCTTTCCCTGTCTTCCATCCCAGTTGCTAGAGATGCTGTAAAGATGCTGAGCAGCACTCAGTAACCTGAAAACTGCCACCAGGCTTGAGCCTCATCTGATGCTGCTGGCAGGCACAGAGACCTGGTCTGTAGGCAGAATTCCTCTCCTCTCTCCAGCTGTCTGATAACCTGCTTCCCAGCACTGGAGCTAACAAGAAAATCAGAGAATGGACAGAAAGGGGTTTGTTAACAGAGTTGCAAAGAGCCCACAAGTTGCATGTGGATCTTGTCAGGCATCCCCAGCACATTTCAGGCAATTGCTTTCTCAAGCATGTGGTGAAACCCCTTGTAAAAAAGTCCTCCTCTTTATGGAGGTTGCTTAAAGATTCTTTTGGAAGACAGCTTTCTTGGCACATCTGTGCCATGGAAGGTAATTTTTTAGACAGCACAAATTCTTACTGCTGGAGACTGATGAGTACTTTAATATTAAACTCACAATATTAACTCAAGATGTTCAGAAGGCAAAGTCCACCTGCTGCAGGGAAGTCAGTTTGCTTCTTGCATGACAGCAAGCAAGGAGGGCAGCCAGGAACTGCACTTCTACACATCCCATGTCGGAGGCTATAAATGCAGAGATACTTTTTTCTTTCAATTAGTTTGACTTGGAAACAACTTAAATTTAGGGCAGAGCACAAATTTACCTTTCTGTAGAGAGAGGGGAGCATAGTGATGTACAAAACCCATCCAAAACAGGTGGAGGAGGTGGACTGCTGTGGGGAGAAGCGTTAGATGAGAACAGAGTGCAGAATCTTGCTGCACCTGTCACTAAATCTGCTAGTTTTAACCTTGCAGATTATGTGAGTGTAGACACAGCCATGCACACTCCAGCCACTGTGCTGTACTTTTTCTGAGACACTCTTGTTGCCTTCCAGGGTGAGTGCTACAGGGTTAGAGCAGTTCTGGAAGTTCTGTTTCTCCTAAACCTGCAGTGGTGCTGATGCTTGTTGGTGACTGTGTTTTGCCCAGCCCAGCAACAGCAAGGCAGTAGCTTGTAGATGGATCAGAGACCTAGGAGACCCAAAGAACTGGAGAGGTTCTGTTCTGCAGCTTGGATATATTGGATGCTTGTGTGATGAGGGATTTTATGGTGCAGTTGTCTTGTGATATATCCCTGTGAAAGGGCTCAACACGAAGGGGATGGTATTTCTAGAGGCTTTTTACTCTTCCACAGGGTGAAACAAGACTCAGTTCTGTTTATGCTACACCCTCTTGGCATAGTTTGCATGGTTTTACAGGCAGAACCATGCAATAAGACAGATGGTTCAGTAAGACGGTGCCAGGAGAAGCTTTGCTGGTTTTCTCCTCTTCCTGTGTAATAAGTTCTGGTTTTATGTCCTCCCATTGTTATGGCAGTGCTCATCAGGTGATGGCTGCATGGCAAGAAGGTTTGTTACAGCTGAAGCTCTCAGACAGTGTGTTCCCATGGGGCTTTTAAAAGTTGTGGAGGCTGGAATTCCACTCTGTTTTTGAAGCAAAATTGCTTCCCCCACATGTGTTGAAGATGACTATTTACACATTGCTGAGTTCCCCTTTGTTCCTGCTGAGCTCTCAGTTAGAAACCAGGGTCTGCTACACAGAGGTAGCATCAGCAGAACTGCAGAGGTCTTTTCATTTCTCCCCACAAAACCAAGTCTGATGCAAAGCACAGACACACACACTAATGGAATGCAGCTTCTATAGTAACTCCATTTTTTTGTTTGGTTCTTTTTTTTGCCATCTCAGTGCAAAAGCTGACTCAGAATTTGCTTAGTTCTTTGAGCAAAAGAGGCATGGGGAAGACACTGGCTATTCCTCTACCTCATGATGATGCCTGCAACTTTTCTTGAGTTCACTTGCTGCCAGTCAGAAGCACACTTCAGGAAACTAATCAGGTTGTATTACCAGCCTGTAAATTAATTCTTCCGTTATCGACTGGAAAAAGTTGGTTGATTTTTTTTGGTTTTTTTTTTGTTTTGTTTAACACAATGTAAGCAAGGTCTCTGAACCCACGGAATTAGAAAGAAAAATTTTAAAAAATCCTTTTATGGGAACTCTGTAGCGTTTTTAAATCTGGAATGGCTTAAAAGAAGCATCACATGTCCTTGTTTGTGCTGATGTCACATGCATTACTCCACTGCTTGTGGTATCTCCTTAGCATTGCCCTCAGGCCCCAGGCCAGGCGCCAGTGAATATCCAGTGTTCTTGGCTCCTGCCACCACTTCTATTCAGGGACGCAGCAGTCAGCTGGAGAGGAAACAGCAATGAAGTAACAGAAATGGATTTTATATATTTATGTCTCCAGCTTTCCTCCTCGTTTGTGGGTCAGGGTATAGTGTAGTTTTATGTAGTGTGGCTTTGCTTTTTGGTCTGAAAGACTTTCTGAAGGCTGAAAACCAAGCAACAGTGGAACAGTGTTTACGTGTCTACGTGCCTGTTACAATACAGCATTGAGTGCTTGGGGAGTTCTCCCAGCACAGACTGGTTTTGCCAGCTGCTTTTTGGGTGTCACAAGGCCGTGCTCAGGTGGCTGGTTTTTTTGTTCAGGCAGAGCTTTGCCAGCTGAGCTCTAACAGGAATCACTGTGACTTCAAATACACTTCAAGTCAGATTGCTTTTGTTTTGGTTGAAGCGCTCTGGGCAGTGTTTGCAGTCCAAACACAGCAGCTTTCCCTCTTTGCTGGTTCATGGCAGCTGAGAACATAGTGCACCCTACCAGGACATGCAGCACTGATTCTGGGGGAGGGGATTGCTTTGCTTTGGTTTTGTTTCAGGTCAGGGTTCCCAGACTGTCCGGACCCTGCTATGGGCAGTGATGAACAGGAACAGCCTTCAGAGTCCAGGGTGTTCCAGCTCAGTTACAGTCCTGTTGAAAGGTTTCTTCTAGAGCAGGGACTCTGGAGACATTAAGACATTATTCAGTGATTGACTTAGGTGTTACACAGAAAAGGAATGAATTTTTGTTTGGTTTTGTCTTTTTTTTTTTTTTTAAACTAATGAAAAAAGAGAGAATTCTACACACTGCTGCAGAGTTCCAGTAGACTTCTGCCAGGACATAAGGCAGTGGCAGCTGATTAAAGCATAAAATACAATTGCTTGTTTACTTCCCAAAAATGTGTGGAAATTAGGAAAAGGGTACTGTTGTATTATAGGATAAAACCAAAAAGTTTAGGTGGCCTGGCTTCCCTGGCTTTCAGTCACGGAAAAGCTGACGGAGGTGGGGAACCAAACCTAAGCTGGCTGCAGGACCAGGCTGCTGGTCACAGTGCTGGAGGGTAAGTCAGGCTGGGAAGGATTCTCCTTAACTCAAACATGTTTCTTTGGTGTGTCTTACTACTAGATCCATTCTTACTCTAGCACAGAAGGTTGTAGTTTTGGCCAGTGGTGACTTCCTACACACGGCATGTTCCTTTGAGTACTGTGTACACAGAGGATTGGCTTGAAGAATTAATGTTAATCTTCCTTTTCTTATTTAAATTTGTCCTATTACTTCTGCTGTGTTAACAGAAGACGTCCCTATTCCACCTTTCCAGACAGTAAAATCCTTTCTTGTGTTGTGTTTAAAGCTCAGGGCCATCTCTCAGGAATATCCAATTTTGCTGTGTTATGAAAATGCTGTTTTCATTATGTACATATTACTGTTTCGTTTTGTGGTTTTGTTTTGCCAGCATTAGGACATTGTAGAGATCTAATCATGGATGTGCTTAACCAGATGATCTCACACGCTGTAAAATATTAATGCATCCCTGGCTGTAAATGAAAACATCATAATTTAAAAGTAAAAGATGAGAAAATGTCATTGAGATTGGCAAATGTCTTTAGGGGATTGCAGTTAATTTTAATGTAATTTTCTTCTTTCAGGGGGAAAAAAGTGGTGCTTCACCTTGTGTGTATTTCCTATTTTAATTTTTTTCCAGGACAATATTGCCAGGGTAGGGAACAGTTTTGTGAAAATAATATAATCTGAGAGAGGCATTATCATGTAGCTCGGGGATGAATAAGCACCAGGATACTGGGGAGGAAAAAGAAACCAAGTCTAAGTAGGGAATGCTTCTGCATGTCAGGTGTCCAGGAGACTGTTTTATGGGCAAGTGTGTGTCGGGGAGTGGAGAAGGTTGAGTCAGGAGCTCTAGAATTAAATGAGTGAGTAGAAAGAAGGTTGAAGTGTGGCATGGGGCTCTTGGCCTTTGAAAATTCTGTCACTTCATCCTCAGCCTTTGGAAATTCTGTCACTTCATCCTCCATGAGGATAGAGTGATTTTTGAAACCGTGTGGTCTGGTTGAGTCTGGTTGGCTCCAGCCAGAGCTGGTAGAACACCTCAGTAAGTGCTTTTGCTGTGTGTCTCCTGTCCAGGTTTGAACTGATGCGCATGTGCTGGCAGTACAATCCAAAAATGAGACCTTCCTTCCTGGAAATCATTGGTAGCATCAAAGACGAGCTGGATCCAGCATTCAAAGAGGTCTCCTTCTTCTACAGTGAAGAGAACAAGCCTCCAGACACAGAGGAGCTTGACCTGGAGACTGAAAACATGGAGAGCATTCCTTTAGATCCTTCCTCCACCCTCCAACCCACTGACAAGCACTCAGGACACAAAGCAGAGAATGGCCCAGGCGTGGTGGTCCTTCGGGCCAGCTTCGAGGAGAGACAGCCCTACGCACACATGAACGGGGGACGCAAGAACGAGAGGGCCTTACCGCTGCCCCAGTCGTCGGCCTGCTGATCCTTAGAATCTGACAGAAATAAAACACAGAGAAACACACATGCATTGGGGGAAGAAAGAAAGAAAATTTACAATATATTCAAAAGCCTACTGTACCTCAGTGGATCTTCAGAACTGCCATAGCTGCACTTGGGAGAACCCTTTTTTTTTTCTTTTTTTCTTTTTTTTTTTCTTCTTCAGTAAACAAGTTACCGTATTTTTCTTTTTCCAATATGCAAGCAGATGTTTGTTTCAGTAAAGGACTCCATTCATGGGGCGCACAGTTGGCCTTTTAAAACTCTAATGTTAACACTTAATAGCAACAGAAAACTTGAGATCTGATGTCTCTCTCTTTCCCTCCTCTCTCTTCTTTCTTTCTTTCTTTCTGTCTCTCTCTTTGCTTCATAATGGGAAACATATCTGCCTGCAAGTTCAACCCTACAGCACTTTTATCAGATCAAAGATATCGCAGGCCAGGTGGCTCCCTGGTACCCTTGCAAGCACCTGCCCAACACTGTAGGTCTTTATAAAAAAAACAAACAAACAAAAAAACAACAAAAAACACCCCCACACAAAAAAACCAACAACAAAACTAAAACAGACTGGATTTTTAATGTTGCTCTTTAATCTTTTTAGGAACACATAAGAGAATAAAAAAGGGCCACCATTCGTCGGAGGTTGTTACCATTTTCAGCGCTGCCAAATTTTGCCAAAAAAACTGAACTCTGTTTTTTGTTTCTGTTCTGTTTTTTTTTCATAGGCATGGAAAGAGTACAGTAATCAACTGCTCTGTTAAAAAGAGATCCTGACCAATACGTTCTATTCAATCATACACTGGTATTTAAAAAAAAAAAAAAAAAAGAAAAAAAAATTGAAAAATAAAATCAAATTGTCTAGATCTTTTTTCAAAACTGGACAAGATGGGATTTTTCTTTATTTTTTTTTTTCTCGTGATGGAGAAGATAAAAGGGATGGGGTAAAGAAACAGCCCTCCCTCCACTCCTAACCCCATCCTAATGAATTCTGGACAAAACTGGCAGTGGTGAGCTAAATAAACATGTGCATTTCCTACAAAAAAAAAAAAAAAAAAAAAAAAAAAAAAAAAAAAAAANAAAAAAAAAAAAAAAAAAAAAAGTCAACCGCAAGCCAAAAATGAAACATGAAAACCATGAAAATAACTGACAGAGATCTCCATCGTTGCAGCCTTCTTCACAGGCTTGCAAGGAAAAAACCACCTAGAAACCCAAATTGGAGAAGACAAAAAAAAGCAGTAACCGGATTCAAGTATATGATGCTTTGTTGACCTTTTCTCTTTATTATTAAGACTTCTCGAAGGGTCTTGCAGTTCTATGTTAGACCATGGATCATTTGCATACACATTGTCTTTTGTGTCACTTTTATAACTTTTTTACGGTTCAGATACTCATCTATATGTCTGTACAGAAAAAAGCTGCTATTTTTTTTGTTCTTTATCTTTGTGGATTTAATCTATGAAAACCTTCAGGTCTGCCCTCCTTCCCTTCCCTCCCACTTCAACAAATTTTCTTATGCTTTGTACTATAGTGTGTAACTTCTACTTCCTCCTTCCCAGTAACTGATACCTTTCATATGATTTGCCATGAACTGTTTAATGCCTTTTTATAAATACATTTCCTCTTTTTTTTTTTTTTTTTTTTCTTGGCTGTGTGGGCTACAGGGCTCTTGAGGGGGAGATGGAGAAGGAAGGGACACTCTGCACAGAAACACTCTGGCAGTGCTTTGGTGGTTTGAAGCCCCAGTTTTCCTTCCTTCTCACTAAGCTCTGCCCAGACAGCACGGGAGTCTCTTACAGTGCAAGGCATGATACAAACTCAGGTCAGAAAAAAGGTTAAATATTTAGTACATTCTTGTTCAGTGTTTGTATTCATTGTTGTACAAGGGTCCTACCCCTCCTTCCCTCCCTGCTTGTTTTGGTTGTGGCACACATCCACCCACCCATCCCCACCCACACTCCCCACACAGACACACACATATATGTATTATTTTTTCTTATTATTTGTCAAGTACAACAGTAGACACCAGGCTTTTGGGTCACTCATTTTTAAAAAGACTATTTTAAGCCTTCCACCCTGTGAAAAAGAGCTCTATCAGTTGCAGCTGGTGATGCCAGGCATGCTTTGGGTGGCCACTCAACACCTGGCTCCAGCAAACCCCAGCTCTTCACCTTCCCAGTGTGGAAGCCCCCATGGAGGGCACCCAGGGCTGCACTTTGCACCCCTGGTTTAAAAAAAAAAACAAAAAACAACACAACACTAAACCAAACAAAGCCCACCACACTGTTTCCATGGGGCTGGGTGGAAAGCATGTAGCTGGGGCCAGTGGCTTGGCTAGCAAACAGTTACGTGTTGGCAGCTATGGAAACCTGTACAAGTACAAGCTTGTTGCTTAAATCATAGACCAAACCTCAGAACAAAAGAAAATGAGTAAGCTTGTTTGTTCAGTTGCAGAAGCCTTGGTGAAAGGGTAAGGAGGGGGCCATCAGAAAGTCTACAACCAAGGAGCTGTGCCAGTTGCTCATCTAATGTTAGCTACAGCATCTAAGCCTTTGTTTAGCACTGATCCAACCAAATGATGGCAGTGAAGAGGTGGTTCTGGGATGGAAATGTTTAAATCTTTTGAGTAAGAACAAAGAATTAAAATATACTGATTGCTAGTTTTGACTGGAGATTTTAAAATGTTTGTAGTGCTTTTTGCTTGTGTAGTTTAGATCCCATTATCTTCTCTTGCCTCTGTCCCATAGTTATTTTTCCCTTTTAAAAATGAAAAAGACAAAAAAGTTTAATTAAGAAGGTATACTATGTAGGATTTTTTATTTATTTTTGTGATATCAGTTTAAATCACTGTAGAGATGCCCCATAATAAATTTAAATACTGAGATAAGGGTTTTTGAGTATGACAGGGGGACAGTTTTTGATTTATTTTTTTTTTTCAAACATTTATCTACCTCACTCTTATTTTTTTACATGTGTGTATATACAAAAAATACATCTCACATTTCTCAGCAGCCAATAAATGCCGTTGATACTGGTAACCTCTCACTCCATAATACCACATGCTCTAGGTTCTGGAGGGGAACAGTCACTGCTTGTCACAAAGGGTCACTTCAGAATATTTGCTTCAATTCCAAGGAGTTTCTCCAGGGTTTTTTGGCTCAGATTCATTATTGTGAGGAGAAATCCAAGTTGTCTAACTTAGGGTGATTGTTCTTTAAGGAAACACAAAGGTGAGGACTGTCACAGCAGCCCTTGAGTCAGCAACAAAACTCATGTTTAGATGAGCAGAAATGCAGCTGACCTGATACAAGGACTTCAAGTTACGAGTATTTGATGAAATCTGTTGCAGAAATCAATTGCTGATAATGTCTGAAGGTCCAGAGGAATTGCTAAGAGTAAAGAGGATGGTCTTACTCTTTGTCCTGTAGAATGGGCTCAGCCAGTTTTCCCTCAGATTGCCACAAGCACCAAAAAGCTTTTTATCTGAATCAGCACCTAAAAAGAAATTGGCTAATGCAGCAATAACATTGCTGTCTTGATGAAAAAAAAGTAAAAAAATGGTGAAAAACCTGTCACGGACTGCCTGATGATACTACTACATTGAGTTTACAGCTTTGCATCTTTGCTGCTTCTGTTTGATAAGAGCACTGATTTTTTTTTTTTTTTCAAAACTAACATTGAATTGCTTTCTTTAACATGCCAGTAAAAATTCAGTTCCCTTTTCTTCCCCCATTTATATGCTTCATAACTGTGGATTCTGATGGACCAGCCATCAGATTTTAACTGCCCTCTGACAGCGTGTAACTGGTTTACAAGCACACAGGACTAACACGGGCTTGCTGTCAACTTGATGTATAATGTTTCTCTTTTTCCAGCTCTGGCAGCTGTTCGTACAGGTGTTGGTTGTGGTATCTGAGTAATGTGGTGCTTGGCTACTTGGAGTTGTGCATGGCCTTGTGAATATACAACGTTGTGGTTAAGTACTACAGAGTTTCTCTTGGAGGAGCAGTTTCTATCCCTGAGAAACTAGCAAAATTGGAAGTTTTTCATAGATGTTTTTTGTTGGCTGTTTTTTATGAGGTTCCAGTGACCTTTTGGTGCAGTGACTATTGCCCTCTCTTGCACATATTGATTACCACAACTGGAGATCCTCAGATCTTTCAGCTGGCTAGGAGGGTTTTGTTCAAACTGTCCAAGTTACTGATATTACAAGTGTATGTAGGTGGTTTTAAAATGCATTAGGAAGAAACACTAATGACATAGTGCCCATCATGACAAACATTTCAAAAAGCACTTCAGCAGAAGACAGTCACATGGCATCACGTACACGTGCGTGGTGACAGTCAGCTCTCCTGGACCAAACCACCTTCATTATACCATTGCATTCTGTGTTTGCAATTCAAGCTTAATTCCTTTTTTGTTCTGTTTGTTTCCATAGCTTTTTTTGTTGTTGTTTTGTGCGTTTTGAATAGCTTTATTCACATGGGTTTTTCATGCTGACTTCCCTTGGACAGTAAATCAAGTTGTTTGTGCATGTGAACAACTGAGAATTAATGTTGGCTTGATAGAGTCATAAAATGGTTTGTAATGTTGTTCTTCCCTGAGACCACTGGCTTGTCTGGTATGGAAAATTTATTTAGAACTTCAGCTGTGTTTGAATAAAGTTAAAGTAATCCGATTTGTTTATAAATTAAAAACAAAAGCCCACCCATCCCTGAAAACCAGCAGCTTGACAAATGGCACCGAGATGTTTTACTGCAGCAGGATAACAAATTGGCATCACCACGGGAGCAGGCAGCTCTGGTTTTACTGCTTGGCCATTGCTCTCACCTGACTTATATTGAAAAAGCTGCTGGGGTGGCACAGAAGGTGGTTTGGTTGCAAAGGAATGTGGCTCCTACCTAAACACAGAAGTGTCAGCTGCCTGGTACTGAGTGAGGTGCTCAGCTGGGGAGCATGCACCAGAGGCAGAAGCCAAGCCTGAGGCCAGCCTGTGTGCACCAGGTGATGCCTCTGCTGGTTCAAGTGGGTGCAAAGTGCTGGATGATTCAAGGTGTGTTTGCACTGATACTCCTGATGGCCTTTAAAAACAAAGAAAAGAAAGCCCAGTTTGCCCAGGATGACTGGTCACCAGATGGAGCTGCTGTCAGGTCCTCTGGGAACTTTTGAGGGGTGTTTTGTACAATCTTGAGTCTAAGTGAACAGCACTCCTAGTGTTCGTGTAACTCCATACATATATATCTATTTATACATATATATATATGCATATGTATATCTATAATATAGATATATATATTTAAACCCTTTTCATTCCATTAGTACAAGTAACACTTGTTTCCTGATATTCTTATTTTGTTTGTCAACCATGTGTTTAATCACTGGGCTGAACAACAGTGGAGGAAGGTGCAAGGGATCCACTCCTTACTAACCAGTGATAAAAGCCAGATATTGCAACTTAACCTATGAGTAGTTGTGCAGGCATGAATTTAAGAATGATGCATAGAAACAACAGTAGTGGCCAGAGGTGCTGAAGATACAGAACTATAAAGAGGCAGGAGGGCTCTGATGGATCACTCAGTTCAGAGAAAATGGGAACTAAAACTGAGTGCAGAATTGAGAAGTGTTTGTGCAGAGAGACCTGAAACCAGGGATATGGAAATGGGTATTGACAAAGACACAGGGGTGGGCAGAAGTTTGAGGTAGTTTGCTGAGCTTGGTTTGTGGGACAACATCAGAGCTCAGGTACAACAATTCTGATCCTTGGTACTTGTAAATAAAGCTCTGGACTTCCCAGCCCGAGCGATCAGTTCCTTAGCAGGAGTTGAATGGTTGTTACCATCCTTCTGTATGAAACAGTCTCAACTTCCAGTTGGTCTGTTTTGCAAGTACCTTCAGACCATCACTGGTTTGTGTGTGTGTGTGCATATGTGTGCGTGCTCACTCTTTCTATTTTCAATTTTTTTTTTTTTTTTTTTTTTGTGTGTGTGTGTTTCATTGATTAGTAACCATTAGCATTTTCAATAGGGCTTTAAGTCCAGTAGATTACGGGTAGTCAGTTGACGAAGATCTGGTTTACAAGAACTAAATAAATGTTTCATTGCATTTTTGTAAGTACGTAGAATAATTTTATAAAATGTTTGTAGTTTATAAATGCCTAAAATATAATTTAAGGGCACTTTTCTGTGTGTGGGTGTGTCTGTATGTGATCAGGGTTTTTTGATGGTACCAGTTTCCTAGCTAGCTTTACAGTATGCCAAAAAGGATTGCTAAGTTGTCCAGCTGACAGTGTGTCCCTCTCCCCTTACCCACCCAAATTTTGTGTCCCAGTATACAGCAGATGAATAAAGGAGTTGGGGAAATGTTCTGTATCTTCAGTATCCTGGTCTTCCAGAGCCCTCTGGTTGGGGTGGGATCATCTTAACTGGTCATTTCACTTTACTGTCTAGGGCAGTTAACTCCATGAATTACAGGAACCTCACTGGTCAGGGAAACAGAACGGGTTTTGCTGCTACCCAGTCTCACTTGTGTTGTCCAGTACCTGCTTTATGGTGGCCATGTGGTTTGAAGGATGTGACTGTGTAAGAGAAAGAGGGAAGATGTTTTTTCATAATTGCTGTTGAAGAACTGTTTGCAGATTTCTTAACGCTTTAAAAGTTTGTATGCAGCCTCTAGAGATGTTGAGAACCATTTGAAGCTTTGTTGAAATGAGCGAGGCAGGGTCCCTATTTATTTTTATTTAAGAATATTGAAGATTCCTTCTCCCTCACTCCCCCAAAATTTGACCAACCGCATTGTTGAAGGGTCATGGTTGATTTAGATGCTGTTCAAAAATCAGCTCTTCTGTTTTCTGAACCAGTGAGGTTTGAGATGAAAGGATTGGCCAGAGTTTGTCTACCTCTGGGACAAAAAACTAGAAAGTGCTAAGGAATGGATGCAGTTGCAAATACAACATTTTCCAAGTTTTCTTGTTTAAATTTTTTAAAGAGAAAATTAAACAATAACATGGCCAATTTATTACAGAAAAAGACTTGCTGTGTATAAATTATTCCTAAAGAAATTCCTGTGTTTATATTAAAATGAATCAGTAGATTAAAAAAAATTTCAAAATGTTTTTGTATATTCTGTTGTAAGAATTTATTCCTGTTATTGCGATATACTCGGGATTCTTTACATTATGAAAAGAAGAAACTTTGTCTATTTTGAATGGCTGAAGCTAAGGCTCCTTTAGTTTCTCTTACTCTGCTTTTTTCTAGTAGTTTCAGTACTACATGATTTAAGTTAAATAAAAGAATTCTGTATGCATTTGCCTGTTTCTGAATTTTTGCTCCATATGCAAAGCAAGTCCAGGTTAGAAAACCTGGAGTAAATCTCTGTTTTTCTTCTGCCCTTTTTGGCTGAATTCAGTTGAGATACTCTGAATAAATCATTGTAGAGGTCAGTACTTCCACTACATTGTGTTGAAATCAAATGTATTTTCATGCACTGGCACCAATCTTGTGGACTCTTTCTCAATGAGACTCTGAATTCTGGTTTGTAGTAGGTAGTTCCCTTGAATAAGGTAAGGTTATTTATTTATTTAATTTATTTTCAGGAAACCTATCTATGTACCCTTAGAAAACTTGAATTGTCTTGGTATTTCCAGTTCCATCAAAGCATTGACTAAAATAAGGTATGATGGTGGCCCCAAAGCTTTGTCAGCTGCCTGCTGTCAGGTTTTTCTGTCTGTTTTTCTGTTCTCCTTTTTACTGATGTGAAGCTTGAGGAACGGGCTCTTGTTACCCAGGAGAAATCCCAGGTGTCCAGGTAAAGCTGCTGCTATCCTGTTCTAGTGACTGTTTTTGAAAAAGACCTAATTTTGTCACCTCCTTGTCTGTCATGGTAGTAGCAAGATTATCCAGGAGAACGTGCATTGACATTTCCTGTGTGCTGGAGGATGGAAGTGCTGTGAGCCTCCATCATGCCCAGCTCTGATGGTTCAGTCCTTCTGTATGTAGCTGTGTTGGAGAAGTAGAGGAGCCTCGCTTGGCAGGGGGGAAGCACAGAAGGGATTGGGAATGGTCACCATTGGATTCCGAGTTTTACAATTTGGGATTTCATTTGGTTCTTGTTTTGTAAGTAAAATACTGTGCCACAACCCAGCACTTCATTTCCCTGGGGAGAAGTTAGCTTTTGGATTTTGCAGTATAATCCCTGGATAGCCATGACCTCTTGTACTGAAAGATTGTTGTCTTTGAGCTGTGCTCTCTGGAAGGACAAAGGGTGTTTTTCCCTTAGGACAGGCACTGAGCAAGTGGTGCTATCAGGCAGTTGAAAACCAAATTGCTAATAGCATTACAGTCCCAGATGGATTCCAGCTTGTTGTTTACATTCTTAGGGGTCACCCTGGGTTTGTAGCCCATTTCTGACATGGAAACCAGCATTTAGAGCAGGACACTAGGAGATAGAACACGTAATATTGCATGGTAAGGTAACATGAAACTAAATTCTGTATGTGGGCACTTGGTAGGGCTGAACTCTCTCTGAACTTGGCCAGGGTCCTGTTGCATCCATCCAGTGCTGAATGTCCTTATGGTTCTAAGCATCCATCTTGGTTCAGGAAGTCCTTAGTAATGTCTGACTATCAGAACTAGATTTAAACATGAAACTGTTTTAAGTCCATTTTCATGCCTTCCTGAATCTGAAGCAACCTTATTACTGTTAGCAATACAGATGCCAATAATTTGTTTTTTCTCTCAAGCTTTTTACCCCAAAGAGAAATCTAAACAGTTTGGGTTTTGTAAGGCAACTTCACTGAAAATAACACAGAATACAAAATATGTTATGTAAGGTTTTGAAATAATCTTTATCTTTGCTTCATTTAAGAGAGGAATTGCATTCCAAGATACTGCAAATTTTTATTTTTATTTGTGTATGATCCATCCTACTCTCTTTCTTCTCTACACTGTTTTAACATTTCTAAGATAATTGTCTGTAATGCTTTTCCTAGAACGTGGGCTGTGACCCATTTGGATAATGGAGGCACATGGATGAAAGCTGCTCTTCCATTGCCATAATACAGGGAAGTGTAGTAGGTGTAATCACAGATGTACCTGCAATATTCAGAACAAAACAAAACCAGAAAACTGAATTAAGGAACAGTAAACTTACATTAAATTTGAATATTCTTTATGTAGCCAAGCAAGAGCTGGTTTCTGAAATTATTACAAAATGTATTTGCTTAGTGAGTAGAGGAAATGCTGAAATAAACAAAGTTTGAGAAACAAATGGGCCTTATCTGATGGCTTGGTTTCTCAGACACCCACCCAGAAGGAACTTGGAATAAAATCACAAGATGTGCATTTTTTTCGAGCTGTGTGAGATGGGAAAGGTAATGCAGCCCACAGGAAACTACAACCATGCTGTTTTAGTAGATTAATACATCATTTTGTGTAAGTCATACAGTCTCACTGTCTCTGAGGGTTGTTGTTTTTTTTTCTTATCACCCAACCTCTTAACTTGTAGGTGCAAATCCTGAAATTAAGGCCAAAATTAGCTTGATTTTTTTTTTCCCAAAAGGAGATAGTTTTCTGTTTTCCTTTTGAATGAGGACTATTTTAACAGAAAATTGCTTCAGCCCGACTGATACACATAACAAGGTCACAGACATCATTCTAAAGGTACCTGTAATTGCTCTGTTCTTCAGTGTATATATTTACATTTTGTATCCCTCCCAGTTGGGAAAAATAGATTAAGATCTGCTACTAGTCAGTATTGCTTTCAGACTCTCTTAATAGCTCAGGTTTACTGGAGCTGTTAATCACAGGGTGTGCTATGTTGAAACTTGTTTCTTTAGGAATTTACAAATCCATGGAAAATATTTACTAGCTGTAGGTTTGGGTTGTTTTTTTTTTTCATGAAGGCTGCTTTACATAAAATTCAAATTTATAACAATTTCATACTTGTGCCACTTGGCTTCAAAGTGATTTTGGTTAGAGGAAAAGTCATTGCAAAGATCCTTCAAGATTAAATGAGCTGATTGAGTTCCTTCTGCCTTAATATAAGACTCCAATATGCAATGTTTACCTTCCTGCATCTCTGGAAAAGATTATATCGATCCCTTCCAACGAAAGGTTTTTCCAGAGACTCTTCATATTAATTATAGATTCAATCTTTTCCGGGCCATCTAGTATGCAACAGCCACCTTCTGGGTGAAAACCACAAGCATCCATCTCTTGGTAGCCTTTGTTCTTCCCACACTGCTCAAGGATGATGAGTTCTTTGGAGGAGGAAGCCAGCCCAACATGAACAGTAAGCTGTTTTTTCCCACCAGAGTGAATAACAGGAAATTAAAAATGAGACCTGTTTTTTAAAAACATGTAATGCAACAGTGCCAAGCATGATGTGGAATATTGGCTTCAAGGTAGGGAGCTTTGCTGTAGCTTTTGCCTAAAGAAAACTTTGATAAGAGATTATAAATGAGAAGAAAACAGCTTTAGTTTGTGTTTTGTGAGTCTAGTCATCTCAGAGCTGGGCTACCTTCTTTTTGCAATTTATGGTGTATTTTTTTCCTTGTTAAGTGTGTAGTTCTGTTTAAATGGCACAGGGTTAAAACAGCATGCTAATTACTGTCTGCTCCAAATTTCAGTTTGAAACCTTTATCACAGTTTTAATGGTCAGTTTCCAGAGTTGTGTGATGTACACATTGTGCAATTCTCTTTTGGAGATCTTTTTAAAGCTCCTCTCAGAGTAATAGTATTTATGAGGGGGAAAAATTGTGTAACTTATTAATTACTCACCAGTGGCTGAAGAGTTGTCCATATCTTGAAGATTTGCTCCTTTGCTTTTTGGTAAGCCACGGGCAGCTGCATGATCTGGAGATCAATGTTCTTACCAAGGCCTCTCTTGGACAGCTCCTGTGTTTTCAAAAAAAAACCAAAACCAACCACCACAGGCTTGTAAGAGCAAGAGACTTCTCAGAGTGTGATAAATCATGCTGGTCCAATTGAGAAAACATATGAAATAGCAACGTAATGGTGTCTTAGCCCATGGTTCCTAAACACCAGTCTGCAGTGGGATTCATTTGTTTTGTGGCAGCTCCCCCTTTATTAGCTGGAGGGGACTAAAATTTGCTGACCAATTTCCTAATGTCATGTCCACATGAAGCCATTGATGTGTTTCCCAAAGGGATGCACAGTCTCCAAAAGGTGGGAGCAGTTATTGCTTGGGGACTGGTCCATGGGGAACCATGAAATACATGATCTCTCAGAAAGGGTCTGTACTTGAAAGCATCTAGTTGGGGTTTAATATAGGTAAGAGCTGTTCCTGCTGCACTCTGAAGAGACATTAATGAAGGGGGAATTCACATAAGCTGTCCACTCAAGTGATGTGGTCTGCTGGCTTGAACTGGTTCAGGTAAGCTGTGCTGGAGGTGACTGTCAACATGCAGAAGATCACATTTAGAATGGGTTTAATTTCTTTTTTTGGTGTAGAATATGTTTCCCCAGTAAAAGGGAATGTCACTTACTGGGATGTTGTTTCTCTGTCATTTACAAAGAGCTGAAGTTCCACATGGGACTTTTCCCCAAAGGAAACAAAAATTACGCCCAGGATTGAGGTGAAAAAAAAAACAACAAAGGCACTCCTCAAAGCAGCAGATTGGCCAGATGGTTGGAAGATGGTATGGAGAACAAACAACATGTGGAAATGACTTGAAATTATTGTCAGTGGAATAGGGCTAACAAGCAAGGCATAAGCCTCCAAGCAGAAGGTAGGCTACTGCAATGGCAGGGTGGAGAATCTGAGGAAGAAAGCCTTGTCTCAGGCAATTAAAATGGTGGTAAAAAAATCTGTTGAGGAAGGTACAGATGAGGTTTCTAATGGGGGCTTAGGCAAAAAGTTGGCAGCAGAGGTATGTGAAGAAAAGAAACCTGTAACTTTTTATTAAATGTCACTGTCTTCTGGAGCCTTCATTTCTCTCTGAGCATACTTGTGCAGATGGGTCCACACTTTTAAGCAATGCTAAGTGGGGAATCTGCCCTTCAACACTGGCTTCCCGTATGAACTGTTCCCATTTTCTTGTCAGCGGAAACATTGATTAGCTGTGCTCAATAAACTATTTGACACAAGCAAGGAAACAATGCCTGCAGCGAAGTAAACACATTTGGAGAACAGTGCCAGCCTTTTTCCCTCTGGGCACTGACAGTGTTTGAGAGGCCATTGCATCATCTTGCTGAAGAATGCTGTACTGTGTCTTAGTTTCCAAAAAAGAAAACCCCAGCTGGTTCACAATTAGCATTTTCTTTTCTAAAGCATCTTTAAATTTAAAAATTAATGAGACGCTCCCTTTTTTAACTCTAGAGGACTTAACTACCTATTCTGTGCTTTGGTACAGAATTTGGAGACCCAAAGTGAGTTGTCATGCTCTTCTCCTCTCATGTGGGCTGATGTTCTGTTGTCACTGTTTGTCATGCAAGAAACATGAGAAATACTTCTGTGTAGGACAAAACTGGGTGCTGGCCAACACCAAAGGGCTGAGCTTTGTGTCAAAGGAAGGCAGTTTACTATGTCCTAAGCAGCTCAAGCATGTTGTCAATAATGTGTATTATTTGTTATCTAACAATCCTGACTGTATACTCTATATGCCATTAGGCCAGATGTTGTGCAAACATGAAAAAAACCAAGCAAATAAAAAAGGTTGTTCCCTGTCTCAGCCTTAACCAAAACCATTTTTGCATTTAAGGTGAGAGACTGAAGATGGTTAGAGGAGGATGATTGCATCTGGAAATTAGAGTTCACACTGGTGAGGAAACAAGTGTCTGTCGTAGCTGAATAAGCAAAAGAAACTCCAGAGGAGGATGAATTTTGGAGGACTCATAGTGGCAGAAGCCAAAAAAAACATGAAGATTCTTTGTTGGGAAGTTCTTCTCAATGGGAAATGAAATCCAGTGTTATCAGATGATGACCTTGAGTTGTTGGTGAGTTGCAGTAGTAGTGCTGGTCCACTGGAGTTGTGGCCCCTGTTGGTACACAGCCTTCCCCAAGGAGAGAGAAGTGCTTTGTGATTTGCACAGAGCAGCTGAGCTCTGCTGTGGTGGCTGTGTGTCACACAGAGTTTTAGAAGCATCTTGAACTTTCAGAAAACTCCAGAGTTTACCTGAGTTTTCACTGATTCAGGTTGCTGGGGAGGAGTGGGCTGCATGTGTTGATGTTATGAACCTCACTCAAAAAGGCTTTAGCCAGGACAAAAAGAAAACCAGGAGGTATCAGTTGACCTATTCAGTCTGCAAGTATATTGTAAACAAAGGCTTTTTGTTTGGTTGGGGTTTTTTTAGGTTGGTTGGTTTGTTTTAATTCTGCAGATACCTTTTTAAAGCTTTAGGGACGTAGGAAAGTTCCAGAAAAGAAATGAAGGAACTAAATAGCAATGTCATCTTGGTTTCATAGGTGATGAAACTAAACCAGATAGGGAGGGAGACAGAGAGATTAAATGACAAATTTCCAAAGACCACATGGTCAGTGGCAGGATGAAAAACTGCACTTGGAGATCTGATCCTGATCTCCTGATAGCAAACATAGTTCCCAGAAGCAGTTGGAAATGTGACCTGTTCTTTGCACTAACAGTTTAATTACTATGAATGTTGTCACTCAACTTATATTTGTGCCCTCTTTACTGGGGACTTTGACCTTGATGGTAGACTGCCCTGACAGGTTATTTAGCTGCCAAGTGGCAGACAGGAGCTTCTGGAGGAAACACAGAAACAGGGTCAGATCAAGGGTTACTAGGTGGGACCATCAATCTGTAATAAGGAATAAATAATGCAGGGGAACTGGGATTCTGAGAGTCCCATGTGGTGCCAAAGAATTAACATGTCATGATAACTCAATGTGACCTGTCAGCAAAAGTGGAGTAAATACCTGGTGGTGATTTCCTTCAGAGAGAATGCCCTGCACTTCCAGAGTTAAAAGTGCCGCTGGTGAAGCTTTCGTGCACATTTTAGGAGAGTATTTCAGGTGAATGGAGTTATGAGAACCATGAAAAAACTTAGTGAGACAGGTTTCCAAAAGAGAAGCTGTCTTTCTAGTGCTAGACAACCATGTTGGGCCACATGACAGTGTCTATAAAAGCTCTGAAGCTTTTCTCAGTGACCCTGAATTGACAGGTTCACCTTTACTTTCAGATCCATTTGACTATCCTTATGCCTGAATACTCAGGGGTGCTTGCTGAGGAACGAGAACTCCGTGGATGAAATGCTGATAAATCCTTGTGTGTGAGTTGTCTGGTGCTGTGAGGAGAATTTGGGATCGTGCAAAAAACAGGGTACTCCTCATATTCTTGGAAAATTGTATTTTCATATTATAAAAAGGTGATGTGGGACAATGAATTGCTATTCTATTGATACTATTGCATAGTATCAATAAGTCCAGGAATTCAGGACAAATACTCTTAACCAGCAGAAAGAGAGATTTGAAGATTTTGTCAAATATGAACATTTATCATCCAATTCCTGAGGAGTTCAGAAAATGGAAATTGGCTTATTCACCAAAAGTGTTAATTTGTATTTGTAATAGTGAATTTGTAAGATAAACAATACCATACAAGCATTTTTCTGAGTGCCCAATGAGGGCACAGAAAGAACGCAAGTGGTGGAATGGGCTGTGTGGAGCTGTCTCAGATCCTTCCCACAGCAAGAGAAGTTCAGGAAAATGGCTGATCTCATGGAAGGTGCACTCCATAAGATGGAGAAGCAAGTAACAGTGATCTTAAGGAAGCAGTTGTGTGTAAGAGCAAGTATTGCTCATAAAAGTGAAGCCATTGCTCTTTGACAGAGACCCCATTCCAAAAAGCCTGAAGGGCAAGGCTGTGCTTTGATAATTAGGACCCTAGGACTCCTGTTACATGTCTTTTTACAGGATTTCAGATGGTTCTGTTTTGAGGAACCTTCTGGGATATGAACACTTCAGATGACATATGTCAGTGTCCTCAGTCATTGAGGCTGCTATGGTATCCAGGCTTTTGATAACCCAATTCATTTTGAGGGCAGTGATTAGGAAAGTTCTGGATAATGCTACAAAGGCATTAGAGCCTGAGCAATCATGTTCAGTAGCTCTGGTCTTTCTTGAGGAGGAGTCTGAGTGTACTTTTGCTTTGTTCTCAGAAAAGAGACTCAGTAGGAGAGCTTTATGTCACTTCAGTGATCCATGCAGGAATGCCAAAGCCAAGACAGGATTGCTGCCAGATGTAAATACTGAATTTTGCTATCTTCAATATATGTTCATAAGCTTCCTGAAGACCACAGGGCTACTCATGTGAACAAGACCAATGGAACAATACCCTGAGATTGCTATTTAGCATGGAGAAGCCTATCAACATTCAAAGTACTTCCAGATTTGCAGAAAATTTCCCTGAATTGTCTGGCTTAACCATCTTTGCCAGGGAACAGGAAACCAAAGCAGCATCCCCAGTAGGAATAGAAATTAATTCCATACAGAGGGTTCACATCAGAGGGAAATGGATTTGTTCTCCTTCATACACAAGGACTGACATCTGTTTCATCAGGGAATGTTGTAGCTTGTTAAGTAACTCCCTGGTGTAGCCAGCACATGGCATTGTTACAGACAACTCATCGGTGTGTTTTTGCTTCAGGCTGTTTTGCTTGCAGATAAAGAACATATTTTATTTTCAACCAGAAGAGGATGATCTTGCACCAAAATTAGAACCAATAGGAATTAGGAAAAAAAATGGGCAAGAAAATTGTTAACTGACAAATCTTTGTGGTTTAGGGTACATGTCAAGTTGGATTTAAGATGATTTATGGATCTCCTGTGATGACTGGGGTGTGGAAAGGTATCACAGAATTTTTTTTGTTTCTTGTTAGCTTACAGGGATAACATCCCTTATGACTTGAAGGCAATTCTTTCAACCATCAAGTTCCACTCTGTGTTCTTCACCTAACAAAGCTAGAATAGAAAATATCTTTAGATTGGTGGAGCTTTAGTCTCTGTGAAAATATACCAGTTCAATGTTTTTCCATTGTCCTGTCTTTACTGTTCATTTCCAAGACGGATCTTCAGTAGCTGTCATCAGAGCTTGTAGCATGGTTACACTCCTGCAGAGTCATCTTTCTCTCACTAATAGTACTTTCTTATAGTTGCCTTTTTCATTTCAGTGTCCAGAACTGAAATATTTGTGGGCTTATATTGGTCTCCCTAATAGAACATTGTCCCCTGTTCATTTCACATGTTTTGCTTTCCATTTTTTACAGGTATTATCTGTTATTTCAGACCAGTCTTCCAATTCAGTTTTACTACCTTGGCTGTTCTCTAACTGGTTTTAGATTGCATTGTGTTGCCCTTCTTTCTACCTTGGAATCACTAAGAACTTTTGTCAAAGACCCTCTCAAAGTACCTCTGCTCATCAATACTTGATGAGAATAACTGAACTCAAAGCCATTGTCTGCACTAGGGAGAATGAATGAACCTTGCACTCAACTTGTATGTGTACCCAGCAAATCTCTGCAGCTCATACTACTGCATGAACATATATACTATGACTTTTTGTACTTCACATTGAGCTAGAGTACTAAAGTACCAAACTAGTAAATTATTTCATCGTAGCAGACATACTCTTACATACAATGGTTGGATACTTATTGTGTAAGGCACATCTAAAAAAACCACATCTTTGTTGAGGTCAGTTTGTTCTACTACATGTGCTCTATCTTGGACATGTTGTTAGTCCAGGTGTGCAGAGGGGAAGGAAATCTAATTGACTTTTTTATTTTTTTTTCAATTTCAACTGTAGACTTCACTGTCACTTGAAAGTGGAGCCAAAGCTGAGCTGTGAAAACACAATTGGCATTCTTTTGGGTTTGTGTTTCTGAAGTAGGCAATATGAACTGAATAGCCCACACTTGTATGAGAAGGGAGAAGCCTCACAGAGACATGATAAAATGAGTTGTGGTGTGAGATGATCTGTTTACTGAAGACAGAGGTAAGTTGGGGCATATGTATTAGTTGTGGAGAAGGCACCTTGGGTAAAAAATACCCTTTTTTAATTAATCAGGAATAATATTTTGAAAATTGCTTAACTAGCACCAAAAAAAACCCTTGAAAATAAAATGTTTCACTTCCTAATTATCCTCTTTCTTCCATGTTGGGAGTCTGCTCTGTGAGACACAATTCTCTTTAATGAGGCATGAGAAATAGTTTTCTTGAAGGGAATGGAAAGCCTGAAAACACTGTATTAGGAACTCAACAAAAGAATACACCTCTTTCCCCCTTTTTTATGCTTACCTTTACTGCTTCCCAGCTAGAATTAACCACATATTGTCTAAAGGGACCAAAACCTGTAAAGAAAGAAATGTGCTTTTAACCTCTGCAATTGTAGATTAAGTGCATGATGTGTATGCACATACACACATTAGTTCTTTGTCTTCATATTTTTGGTTATGGAGGTTGAGTTTTTAGATAGGATTTAGCCTTTATAACACTTAAGGAGAATAGTATTTCCATTTTTATGTGCAATGATACGAGAACTAATCCTGCAATCTTCAGTCATTTCAAGGCTTATATATGAGATAACCTTAGTTGAAGCTGGTAAGGGTACTGAAGCCAGTAGGACAGATCATGTAAATGATGATTTTGGGAAAGGATCATCAACCACAGAAATACCACTACTGAAAAATCTGGTGTTAAATACTCCCAGGTCACACTAAGCACACCATTCTCATTGCTAAAGCTCATAAAGATATGCATATTTAATGAAAATGTTTGAAAGAGTAAAATTTTATTTCATCGGTAATTCTTTTTAATCCCAAGAAATTAAAACAGAAGAGTTCCTTCAGGGAAAGTGTGCTTTTTATGGTGCTGGGCAAAAGCTCTTCCTTTACCTTTTTTTCCACAGGACAAAAGAGGAAAGGGAAAAGGACTCCTAAGTACTACATGTAATTTTATTAATCCTTTTTTGTGAAAAGATTTTTTTTTAAAAAAATAAAAATTGAAAAAAACCCAAACAACTTATTTTGACCCAAGTGGGTATTTTGTAAGGAAAAAGTTTGATGGAAAGCTCCCACTATCATATTAATCTCAATGATGGTTCTCAGTTCAGAGCTTTGCCAAGTCTTAGATAATGGGTGGCAGGAAAACAAGCCTGTGAAATGGTTTCAATGCTATAACTCTTTAAATATTAAAAAATCCTTAAATGGACACACAAATACTTGACAGGATATGACTGCTGTTTTGCACAGTGAAAGGTACTTGTATGTGGGGACAGGTAAGCCTGAATGCAGGCTTATGACAGCTTAATTAGTGGTAGGCTTAAAGCATTTCTTGATTTTTTAATACTTACTCTGTAACTGCTCCATCTTTTCTCTTTAAAAGACTGATGGTGCTAATAATTCTGGCAATGTTTCCAGAAACAATTTTATGTTTGTTTCTTTTCTTATGGGGGGAAGACAGGGTAAATAGTACTCATTTCACATTAACAGAACAGGGCACAGAAAACTTCATTAGTTCTATTCTTTTTTACAGAGCAAAATCCATTTTGGAGCTGTAGCTGCTGTGCCTGTTTGTGTACCTGTGTGTGCAGACCTGTAGGATTATAGTACAGTTATTAAATAGCTCACAATGAAATAGAGGCATCTCAGTGGTGGCCAGGAGGAACTGCTGCTTAGGATAAAATGGTTCTGTGGAAAGAAATGACATACACATAAGAGTTGTAATGTACTGAAGTGCCTGCAAGAACTTGGAGAGCTAGCTGGCTGAATATTATTAGGCATGATATAATAAACTTGGCTCACTGGCAGCAGGTTTATATTATGAGCAGGTGAAAATGTGACAGAGGCATGCTGTGATAATCTCTGTAACAGCTTAAGGATGCACCTGTGCCATTAACAGGACACACTAGTCTATAAAAGTATTTGAACAAGGAGGTTTCTGCACAGAAACAGCTATCTAAGGGGAGGAAGAAATTATTAAGGTGCTTAGAAGTGTGCCTGTCAAGAGTATGTGCCATAAATATCACAGGAGAGAACCAGATTGTCAGCCTTTTAAGAGGTCAGCAAATAGCTAATAGTCACATTCAGTTCAACTGCAGTTATGTCTGGAGGAACACAAACTCGTTCTGCTCATCTTGCAGCTATTAAAAAAAAAAAAAAAGTGTTTAATTGAAAACAGCAAGATGCAAATCCTCATTCCTATGTCCTCAGATGACCTTCAGTGGAAAATTATCCAGTAACTCACATGTCAAGATATGTGTAATGATTGCCTTTAGATGAGCCAGTGGCAACAAGAGGAGCAGCAAGTAGCAGCATTCCTTAAGAATTTTAACCTTTTAAAGCTCAGAAGTCTCTAGCTGGTGGTTCTGCCACTGTGATTCAGCAGTAGTTATAGCCAGGCAAGAGAATTCCAAATTTGGTCCCTTGTGCTGCATGTTCAGGCATGCTCCTTTGATATATTTAAATTTAATGGTCTAGTTTAGCAGTGATGAGGCAGCATCTCTGGTTTACCTTGCCATGAAACTGAGACCCTGAAACTTGCCATGTGTTGCTCTAATTCTGGACCATGACTATGTGACATTGTGATGCAACCTGATTTTCTTGCTTCAGAGCTCCTTTTGGGCAAGCTTTGTCCAATACTAGCCTGCACTGCCTTGAGCTATGTGGTTTGGATCAGAGAGAATGTCAACAAAGATTAAAACATGGAGAGAATGAACAACAAGCTGAACGGGATGGCAACAAAGAGGACAGACTGCAGTCTGTTTCCTCTGACATGCATCTGATTTTCATAGGAAGGCTCAGCAGCAAGTTGTTTACCATTTAGAATTGTTAGTATGACCATTTGCTACCAGCTTTCCCTCCAAGCTGGTAGGGAGGGAAAGGATCATCCAGCAAAGATGGATGTTTACAGCAAAGATCAAGCATGTGTGCTTGCCATATCTAGCTAAAAGAATAATCAAATAAAAATCTTACCAGTTACAAGCACAGTGTTGGAATTTGAATCCATGAAATCTATGATCCAGAAGGTGAAATCTTGTCTTTCAGTTCCAAACTGTGTTATGATTCACACGTGTGGCAAACTTCCTCATTTGGACACTTATTTTTCTTCAGACAGTGATGTGTCTGGATTCACACCGCAGGGATGATTTGTGCTTCATGTAACTTGGCAAGCAAAAATTGTTATGTCTCTGTATTAAACGTAGAACTCAGACTGACTGGGATTGCACCAAACTTCTTTCCTTTCTTCAGGTATGCAATAATATTTAGGAAGAGCAGGAAAGGCTTAAGAAACCTCTTGCAAAATCTCCAGCAGTATTTTTCATCAGAAACCTGTTTATGTACAAGTAAGCAGAAAAATAATTAGTTTTATTATATCTCTGTGGACAGTCTATTTTTAGCACAGTGGTAATTCACTTTAATTGTGAGGAATGACTTGGCTACAAAAATGTATCTGACAGATTTCCAGTATTTTTAGACCTTTCCTTACCAACTGAAAAAATCAGGGGTAACTTTGTTGTTCCTCTTCCTAGCAGCTACCTGATTTATTAATCTTGATCTTTATCTTATGCTCTCTGTAAGAGTCCAACCACCTTACACTTTTAAAACCAAATACCAACAACAAAATGTGTGTATTTGCTAAATCAAACATTTACTCAGTAGTATCCTTGAAGAGTCAGTCTGTTAAAAAAAAAAAAACTCTCACTCCAACTTGCAAGGTCAAAAGAACTCTTTAAGCTGGGTTGTAGCTTGCTGAAACTGGTGAGTTTAATAGTTGGTCTGTCTTCATTAAACTGAAGCATGAGAACTAACAGGGGAGGCCTGAAATCAAAACATATGCACATTGTCACTGCCCAAAACAAAAGCATATGAAAGTTCTCTTGGGAATTTTAACTATGTGGGCAGAGGGTTTTGCTGGGTCTTGTTTTGAGTAGGAAGTGTATGTGTGTGCATGTGAGAGACAGGCAAATATGCTAAGAATAGAAAGCCACTATATAGTCTCAAGAGAGATGGTAATTGTGAGACCTTAAGGAAAAAAAAAATCTCTGAAGGAATCTCTTGGATTGGGTGGTGGCTGAATCAGCTTTGAAGCTGTGAGCTGGGTCCATCATTTAAATTTGCCTATGCAGAGACAGAAATTTGTGGATTCTTTTAAATTGAAAGACTGATTCCACCATCCATTTCTTACCCTAGTAAAACTTACAAAACTAACTTTTGCTAGCTGCTGAGGCTGAAGCAGCAGCTAATGCAGTAAACACAGAACTCTCTGCAGCTTTAATTAAGGCAAAATCTGCCACTGACATCAGTGAATTACATCTAAAATTCTACAGTCTATGTCAATTACAATTTTTTTCTCCCTCTTTTTGTGTGTGTGTGTGTGTGTGTGAACACTTAGTAAAACTCTTCATGTGATGCTGAACTGCACAATGACATACCAGGCTTCTCATAGTTATTTCCAATTCGTGCTTTTTTTGATAGATACTACCATTTTTTAGAAAATTCTAAGTACAGGGTGGTATAATGAACAAAGCATGTGCACGGAATAAATCAAGATTTAAGGTCTATAGGTGCTTGATTAATTTTTCTGTATGAGAAATTATTATTCAAGTGTTTAAGGATTTTGGGATACTATGGGTGATTTAATATATGTATGTATATTTGTATATAAAGGGTATTGCTTGAATGCCATAGAATACTAGGTATTTTATTAAATATTCTTGCATATTGTAGATACAAGTCTATTAGGTTCATGCACTCTGAAACCACTGACCTTATCTGTTTGGACAACTGGCAAAAGGGAGTAAAAAAAATACAGAGCAAGGAAGATTATTTCACTAATCCATTATGAAGATGCTGATAGAAATTTTGGGGGAGGAAAAACCCAAGATACTAATGACTCATCAGTTCAGTATTTTCTTCAATAGCTAATGTTTAGTCCCTTTCCATAAGTAGAGGTTTGCTGATTTGGTTGTAAAGACTCTGAGACCTCTCCAGTGCTGTCAAATGTTTGTGCAAATGTGGGAGGAATGCTCGTAGTTTCACTCAGGAATCTGAAATGCATTGAAATTAATTTTTGCACTAATTTAACTGATTGCTTCTGTTCTCAGGCTTTATGTGCCTGGTAGTATACTTAGAGGAATAATGCATGTACTTCAGCAGCATTACATGCAGCTGCATAACAAGCAGAAAATAAGGGCTCTGGTAGCTTCAAAAAAAGATTAATGAAATCTTCTGGTTATGCCTAAGTTCTACTGAGGATTTTATTCAGAAATGAAAGCTTTTCTTTCCTCTAACCTTTCTTCAGCGGAGATTGAAGCTAGTCCTGAAATTGTTGTGAAAGTATGATTGTAGCTTTAATATTATCACTTAGAGGTGTATATGTGCCCCTAACAATAGATGTCCAAGTCACTGGGTATTTGAGGTCTGTGCAGACTAAACTCCCCATGCATAATTAAGAAACCAAGCCCTGGGTATCTGAAGGCAAGTCACAGTCACAGCTGACTCAGCTGAACACTGGTTGTTTTTCTTCTTGCAACACACTCATGTGACTGGCATGGCACTCATCTTGAGGTGAAGAAGAAATGGATGAACTCAGCTAGGAAAGCCCTGGTTATCACCTTGAATATTTTTCTGTACAGCTGTCTGATACACTCAAAAATTATTTGAACTGCTGAGTAAGAGAAAAAGATACCTTCTGCAAATGCATTCTGTTCACACTGCAGAAATGCCAGAACACTGCTCAAATACCTTTTTAGTACTGATGGTACAGGACATCAATATGGCCCTTCATTTAGAAACAGCTCTTAATTTTTATCTCTTTTATTATTACTCACATACAGATTTTTTATTTCTTGTTATTGGCAGACACTGACCAATGTTTTAAACTGTTAAGTGGAAGTGTTTAATATATTCCAATTTTAATCTCAGCTGTTCAAAATTTAATGAGAGGAGGGAGAAATCAAGCTGTTATGCTATTTAACATTAAATTATAATGGGACTTCAAATAGAAATTTCAGGATCTAACACTCTGTATTTCTTTTTCTATTCTAATAAAAATAAATGATCCACAGGGAAGACTGAAGCTGGTCTTTAAGTAGCTGGAATGCCATGTCACAAAAAAGAGAGGAGGCAAACATTTCAGTGTAAAGCTCATTGTTCCCTGTGGACCAATGCCTCTTCTGTAACAAACTCCATAGAAATGGTAAATGGAAAAATGTAATGACAATTGCACTTATATTTTTTTTTTCATTTTTTTTTTTTTTCTAGTAAGTGTTATATATGATATGTTGTTGCCTTATTTATATTAGTTCTTCTGCAATTGATACTACTGATGTTCACACAGTGCTTAGCAATAAAGGAAAAATTTGAAATAATATAAATATTGCCAAGCTGTTAGGTGGCTGTTATAATCTCAGTTCTGGTCATCTTGCAGTATTAGCTAAAACTAACTGTTGTGTATGGACAGATTCTTTAAAATTTTGGTTTTAATTGTTTTATGGTAGCTTAATGTAGGGACAAAGTACTTTAGCAGAGGAGCATGCTGTTCATGATCAATGGGTTGTTTTTTGTTCCATTTACCATGCACAAAGACACTCTGTATCAGCTTTGAAACCTTGTCTCCAGGTCACAGCAGAGTTCCTGGGTGCTGTTAAGTGCAAAGGTAAGTTTGTTTATATACAAATGTAATTTGTGTACTTTTCACATATTCTACTTTGATACTTGTATCTGCTCTTTAGGAAATAATTAGAGATCAGACACCTGCACTAGGAAGGCTCCCAGGAGTCAACACCTAGACTAGAATTTCTAATTTTGACCACTCTGTGTTCGTTTTAATCTCTGTACCCCAATTTTACGGATTGAAATAACAAACATCAGGCCGCTCACACAGGTTTTCCAAAAGCCTCTGACATGGACAGGGACCACTGCACTACAGCGGCTAAAGAGTGCTATAAAAATGTCACTTTTGTGTGAATTTTCCCTCGTCTTCTGCCACCCAACGTTATAGAGACTGGCATTAGCTCTGCGGTATGTCATTCCGAGCCTTTTAAATGAAGACTCTGGGAGCCGTGTTCCGATTTTTGTCAAGTTCAGGGTCACTTCTGGGCAGGCTCCTGCTGAAGGCACGGCCTTGCCCCCGCAGCCTCTTCTCCTCTTTCCTCTCTCCTTCCCTTCTCCCCCTTCCTCTCCCTCTCTTCTTCTTCTCATCCTTCCTCTTCCTCTCCTTTCCTCTCCCCCGACTCTTCACCGTCACGTCCTCTGTCCTTTTGTTTCCTCAGTTTCCTCAGCCTCCTCACCACCGCCGTCCCCGCCTTTTCTGTCAGCCCGGCCCCGGCAGCTGCCCCCGCGTCTCGTCTCGTCCCGTCCCGTCCCGCCTCCCGGATCCTCCCTCACAGCTGCCCACCCGGGACCGGGCCCTGCGGCCACCCCGGCCAGGGGCGGGTCGGAACCCG
>JAAWXA010000037.1:3988138-4030016 GCA_038090715.1 Florisuga fusca
GCTCTTACCCTCATGCCGGGCCGGCTGCCCACCCGCGAGGTTGGATGGCGGTGCCTCCCTGACGCGCCGCCCGCCCGGGCATTCCGGGGCCGCCGCCGGCGCCTGCTGTGAGGAGCCCAGGACGAAATGGCGGGCTCGCCGCCGGCCTTTGCAGAAGCGGTCAAAACGCTGCAAAAACAATCGGACCTTTCCAGAAAAAACAAACAAACAAACAAAAAACAAACTTTGGTCATTCGCCTGCGGTCACCACCGGGCTAACCCCGGATCTTCGTTGTGCTCCCAGCACTCTGCTCTCCCAGCACGGCTTGAGGGAGAGGGCCCCTTCCACTGGGTCAGACAGAGCAGGCCGCTACGGTGTGCTTCGCCCCCCCACCCCCTTTTTTTTTTCCCCCCAAGATTACAGGTAATTTTGCCAGTTTTTAGGGTGGTTCAAACTTGTCCTGAAAGAGAGAGGGCCTGCCCTGATGATTTATGTCAGCTGTGGTTCAGCAGGTGATGCTGGTGAGAGGTTCATCTCCAAACTGTTCCCGGTGTCTGTCTGGAGGTCTCACTGCACAGGTGCAGAAATTTGGGACTTTATGGTGTGAAGTACTTGAGAACTACTGAAGAGCAGAGGGAATGCTGTGTAAAAATTTACTTTTTCAAAGGCACGATCTCAGGCAGTATCAGCAAGGGTTTGCCCAAGTTGAGCAAAAACATGGTTCAAAAAAAGAAGTGGGGTTTAACAGGGACAAAAGGAGCAATAAATGTCTTGCTTCTTGTCCACAGAAAATCAGTGGGATTATTTTGGTGTAGAGATGAGATTGAAAAGGCTGCATGGTACTTACCCTTTCTTCAAAAAGTATTCAGTAAAAACTCTTTGCTGGTGATGAGCTGACTGGAACAAGAAATACATGGCCTCTAATGATGAATTTCTTAGGAAAAACGCCACTCACCCCTCATCTCCTTTCAGCAGATGTTAATATGTTGATGTTTCTGGCAATAGGCAAAGTGCTGCTCAACCCAACAGAGGCCAACAGAGAGAACTCAGCCCTTCAGTACGTGATGGGCTTAGCTTTGAAGCAAACATACATCAATTTAGACCCCAAATGGCCATGATCCTAGTGCTTGGTAAGGGAGCTGGTCTTCATTAAGTCAGGTGGGTCTTCTACACATGCTCCACTATGGATTTCCAAGGGAGTCATGAGTGTGTAGTGTTCCTGGTTTTTATTTGACTAGGAGCACTTCCAAGAATCTGTGTTCACACACTTACTTGGCTAAAGGCCCATTGCATCACCTCAGTTAACTTTTGCACTGCTTTCCCTCCTGCTCTGTTTTTATACTCTTCTTTCTTAATTTGTCACGCTAGCAGGTAAATGGAGAGAAAGCAAATTTATCTTCTGAAACGCATGTTAAGTTGCTGCCATTTATCTAAAACACCTACTTCATCCCCTCCAGTAAAATAATGATGTTGTTCATTAGTTCCTCTAGCTGCTTATGGCTAAATGCGCTGTAGTCAGATTGCTCTGGTTTTTGCCTCCTATCAGCCACTTATGAAAGTCAAACATCTGTAATAATGCTGTTCTTTTTTTTGGAAGGCTCTCAATTCTGCTGATGTTTTTGAATAAAATATCCCTAGGTGAATGAGACTTTATTTTTCATGTCCAAGCAAACCAAGCACTGTTGGGCACTTCAGGTAATGTCCCCATTTTTCTCTTGACTTCATCATTGCTCTCAAATTGAATGCTTAAAATAATTCTTCCATCCTCTTTCCTCTTTTGTGACAGCTGCCTTTGGTTTTAAGTAGTGTCTGAGTTTTGTCTTTGTTATTTAATTGTATATAGCTATGTTTAAAATAATTATGGAACAATTTGCAGTAACTTGAGTATACAGCAGACTTTATGACTATTTTGGAATCAGACATTAACTTTTCATTTGCAAATGGTGCTTTTCAGTTTGGCATGCTGTTACTGGGATGATACAGCCAGGTCTTGAGGTGTGTTCCTGTAACTGGCTTTCATAGAGCAAGATTGCTTATACTTCCAGGTTTCTAAGCCCAGTATAGGTCTAAGGCAAACCTTACCTTGAGAAGCAGGCCAGCTGTTAACCTTGAAGTTAAACTTGAAGTTCTTGTTTTAAATTCAGCCTTGTCACAAGTTCTTTTTGATTTTAAAACACTTTGAAAGCCAGATTTGTGTGTGTTAGCCATCTGATAACAAGGCTGGGAATGACATTCGGTGAGTAGCAATGTATATACAACTCTGGAGTCTGAGATGAGAAACCTGTGTGTCTAGTTTAACAATTACACTAATGATGCCTTAAATATCCATCTGTCTCTCTAGGAAGATGGAAATCTCCCTGCCCTCCACAAATTCTATATTAATCAGTTTACAGGCAGGAGGTCAGCAGCCTGGAATCTGGAATCAGAAAATTTGAATAGTCTATAGGCACTATATATGATGATTGTGGCCCTCAGATCTAGAAAATCTACTCAAAACTCTAAAATGAGATGGACTAACAGCAATACAGCTTCAGCATAACTAAGGTCTCATGTGCAGAAGAGGTAGAACTTTACTTAGACTTAGTGTGTGTATTCAAGATGCAAGGGCTGGCATAAGCTCCTTGCTTTCCATGTCACGTGTAAGACAAGTTACTGAACCCTTTGTTTCTTTAACATAAATATGTAGTTATGGTCTAGAAGGAGAGAAACAGAGACAAAATCTTTACTCCTTCCCTCAAAAAGAAAATACAATGCAAACCCCAGCAAACACACCTGAGTCTCTTTCCATAATAGCATTGCAGTGAATACACTCCTTCCCTTGAGGGAAAGAAAGCAACACATGAGAAAGTCAAGCCCATTTAAATTTGCAGGTCGGAGGTGTGCAGACATTGTGGTTGTGAGGATGTGAGAAGAACCTATGTAGAACAGGCTGGTGTGTGTTTTCCACATTGTGTAATGGGTTGTGTTCCGAGAGACTCCCAAACACTTGGCATGAAAACTCACAATTCTGCTGTGTTGTCTTTGCAAAATGATTGGCAGACCCTCAGGTTGCACATATTCCAAGTAAACTCTGTCCTGCTCAGTTACCAAGAGGTCTGTGGATGCTTAAAAATGTTGTGTTTGTAGCCTTTGAAACTGCTATCTGGTGGCTGGTCTTTATGGCATTACTGACAACAGATGGCAAATGGCTCTGCTGATGTAATTCTTGCTGGTGTTTCATTCCCGTGAAGCTGCACAGTTTCAAAATCTCAGAAAGTGCCTCCGGATTTTTTTCTGCGTAAAGACTTCAAGCCAAAATAAATAAAAACATTTTTAGATTAGTCCAATTCTCATGGTGTCATGTGACATTTTGGTAACGTTTGCCTTGCAGCCGTTTCAGATAAGTGCACGTTTGGTAGCAATTTAAGGGCTGTGTCCTTTAAGTAATGCTTATTAGTACATAACAGATGTCGTTCAGAAACATTATGCCTTTTAATAGGCTCTGCTTTTAGACTACATGTTCTCATTGGTGGCAGACTGTGGACCAGCCAAACTTGGAGGTATGCTGTCATTTATGCAAAGCCTAAGTCAATTTTCTGCTCTGAAGTCAAGGCATGTGTTTTTCCTTGTTTCTTTCATTCTGGTCATAGCTGCCTTGCTGTGTTTTTCCCTCTAGTCATATCTTTGGCTGATTGTCAAGCCATTACAATCAAAACCTTTTGCATTTTTAACCACCAGCAGTGGTTTCTTTTGTCCCTACAGAAGAGCCTGTGTAAACTGAATTTAAACACTCTCAGCCTTACTGTCAAGAGCACAGCAAGCACAAGAGTTAGCCCTCTGTTGCCAGCCTGTCCTTCCTTTTCTGCTTCTTTCTCCTCCCAAAAGGAGAAAAAGGGAAAAGCTGAGCCATGCTGGTTTTGGAGCACCTTCAAAGACATGTAGAATAGCTGACACAATGGCTCAGAGAAAGGAGAGAGATGTTTACATATTTCCTCCACTACTTGCAGCTGTTTACTAAAGCAAGTTCTGAGACAGGCTAGGAGGCTTGTGATAGCTAGTGCAGGTGATGTATTAATTCCCATCTGCATAATAAATTCAGCAAACTGGAAATTACTGGGAGAAAGGATTTTTTTTGTTGTTTCTTTTTTTTATTAATTGCTTTATTTTGAGATTATTCTGGCTGTACAAATCCATCTTGTCCTCATGTTTCCTGGGTGCAGCTCCTATTACAGAACAATGAAATGTGATCATTGAGCAGCAGAGCAGTCTACAAAGTATTTAGGAAAATGCATTTCTACTCAATAAGCTCTAAATAGAAATTTGGTCTAGAAATCTTAAAATAAGCATTTGACAACTCCTTGAAGTCTAGGATCATTGCTTGTGTTGCCCTGTTGCAAGAAAGGCATTATGTGTGAGCAGCTGGGGAAGGTGCAGCAGAGCTGAGAGTTCAGGTTTCATCTCTGTGTGCTGGCAGTGACCCATTTGATGATGTTTTGAGGAAAGCCATTTTAGACAGGTTTCAAATAAAACAAATTCATGACCCTTCTCTGAAACAAAGCCTTTTCCTACTCGGAGTCATTCTGGGAGGCAGTTGTGTTCTTGAAAGTGTTTTGCTTTCTTTTGCCTATTACTTTGGCTCTTCCCACCCCATTACTCACTTGAAATCTCCTCGCTTGATTTTTAAGGGGAAACTTCATTGGAACTGAGCACTGAGGGTGTTGAGCAGCTTGGCTTCCATTTGCATTTCAGTCTTTTCATCTACACCAGAGTAGACACTCACCAGTGTACAGACTGATCTGAGTTCATACTCCCTGGAGTACACACTAGCACTGAGCACCTGCACAGCATCAGTCAGATCATCTTCATGGTCTGACAAAAAAATAAGGGTATTTTGCTGGGTTAGCAATTCTGCCCATTTAACAAACTGATGAAAAAGATCAAAACCATTCTGTGGCCACACAATTGCTTCACCTCATACAAAGGAGACAGAAAGCTGGAAAGGAGGAAGGAATGGCTGAACCTTCTCTTTCAGGAGCAGTCTGCAGTTAAATACATAAAGTACACATGAAACTGCTTCCCAAGGCTGTATTACCCTGGCAGCCTAAACAATTGAATGAAACGGAAAGCTTCTAATTATATCCTTATCTAAGAGTGCTGCTATTCTTTACTTAAGGACTGTTGGAGATAAAAAAGCCACATTGCTCTACTTCTCAGCTGGACTACTCTTGCAGTGTGGCAGGTATATTTTGTGAATTATGTTTCTCTCTGATCATTGATCCTTTTAATTAATTGTGTAGCAAATCAGCATGAAACAGAATATTGCTCCTTGCAAGTTATTTGGAGAAAGGCTGCTGAGGTTTCTTAGGCAGTCTTTTGCACTCTACTAGTGGGAGCAGTGGCTTTGTCAGATGTATGAAGCACGTGCAACTCAAATTATGTGATATCTGAAACTGGTATCCCTAAAAATCTAGACAGTTGTCTCATATGATCAATACTTCATTTGTTCTGGGAACATTGTTATTTCTGATAACAAACCAGAGCTTCCAGGTACTCCTGCTGTGCCACACATACTGCCATAATTTGTAAGATGTGAGATAAGGGCTGTTTATAGAGTGGCTTTAAGTTTCCCACACCTCCTTTTAATGATGCTATCAAGAGGGACGTGTATTCAACGTGGACTCAAATACTAGCCCTGGTGCTAGGTTGTGACAGTGGGTGTTTCAGTAATAATTTTAATTGATCCTTGGTCTTAATATACAGCTATTTTCTGAAACTGTCCTGTCAGTCTCTGGCTTCTCCTCACAGGATGGAAATCCTCTTCATGCTAGACCATGTGCTGAACTTCAGTTGTCATTCACTATTCCTTGTTTATCATTGTGGGATACGTTGTCTTCCTCTTTTCCTTGAAGTTATAGGGTGGCTTTTGACCAATGCATCCTTCTTTTGATCTTCCATCTTTGTAAAGGGTTGAATTACAATCCTATCTAAATTTGAACTTGTGATTCATAAAAGCTCTACTGCTGTTCCTGGAATCTTTTCTGTCTTTTCCATTCTAGGGTCATTCAGGGCCTGCCATTTTGTCTTTTCTTAGATTTTAAGAGTTGAATTTGAGGTCAGGCCTGGACTATGAACTGTTGCTGGCATATCTGTTTTGGCTATGGGAATGATGAAGTGAGATGTAGCACTGACATACCTGCTGGAAAAAAAACCCTAATAGGGACACAGTTCTGGAAAACTTCTGTGTTTTTCTTGTATGCTTTGTTTCGTTTAGGAGGTAGACAAATAATAAAGTTGACAAATTTAGGGTTTTTTTCTTACATGTGCAAGAAACTCCATACCACTGCATTTAGTAGCTGAAGTTAGACTTTTCCAGGAACACTTCTGCCCATTTCTTGGTTGTATGAAATCCAGTACACGTTAGCAACTCAATTCTTATGTTTACAGGGTCAGAGGTATTAGCAGCAATCCCCCTGAATCAATGAAATTTCCTTGAGGAAAACCTGACATGAATATGAACCTTAAAGCCTTAATCAATTACAATCCTGAGTGTCCTTTTCTTCAGGACTACATCTCTATTATTCTGTAAGCTCCTTCCACATTTTTTACACCTAAGCCCTGTTAAAAAGACAGTTAAATGTGCAGAAGTAAGAATTCCTGATATGTCATAGTTACAGCTGGTAGCACTTCCATGCTTTAACAGTATGCTACAGTTTTTATTTATAAAGTCTGTTTCTGGGCCATAATACCTCAGCTTTTTTTTATTACATTAGGCTAGAACTTTGTGCAAAACATGCCAGTCCAGATGTACATTCTGTGTAGAATAGGACAGGGGGTAGCCTGTTTACACATACATTTTATTTCATCTGTACTGTGAATTGGGTCTTGCTTTATTTTTTTAAGTGCAGCACAGCTAAAGATTCATCTGAGGAAAAAACAGAGTTGGAACCTGTTTGTTGGATCTTTCAGTACTGCAGGTTAGAGTGGAGTGACAGGATTTTCAGTCGTGACACGTGTAGCTGCAACTGAACTTATCTGTTGGATCTGTTTGATTTCTTAATTGGGAATGGGATAAGGGTTATTTATTTTCTTTCTGCCTTCAGTTATTGCTTCCACGTTAGAATATTGTGTACAGATGGAAATTTGTATTTATTTTGTCTTCTGAAGCTCTTCTTGCCATTGGAATTGTGATAGAATAGTAATATATAAATGGTGGTTTTGGATCGAAACATGAAAGCCTAGTAATGCAAATGTATTTTTTTCATCTATCGTATTTCAGGAGTGATTGCTCTGTCAGTAATGATGAAAAGCAGTGCATTGTGGAAGAACATTGTTTTCAGTAATGATGCACAGCACATAGTTAAGAACTCTGCCTTTCCATGTTGGGTAAATACCACACCGTGGTGTTTGCTCTCAGGCTCCATTGCCACCACATGTTCCTATGATACCAAAGTTTCACTTACACTAGAACTTAGGGTTTTGACATGTACTTGCTCAATTAAATTCAGGATACAAGAGTCAGGTTCTGTGTGTAGTCCTGGGAGTGTGCCAAAGACTTCTTCCTTCCTTTGAAAGGTTAAAAAAATACGGTTGTCTAGTGATAACCACATGCATGGAATTGTTCAGGCTCATTGGAAGGGAAGGAGAAGAGTTGGTGTTAAGCACTGCTGTTTAACACTGAGCTCCCACTCCTGTGAGAGGGCAATGGAAAGCACCTTTGCTATGTGCACGATTTAGAAGGGCAAAAGAGTTATGTTTAGATTCTAGGCACTGCTGTGGTTGTGTTGCCATAGTGTGGCAGTGATAGTGCACAGGAGAACAGAGAACAATTTATGTTAGATGACTTCTTTGCCTTTTTTATGTTGTGACTTCAGAGAGGCTGATAAGGAAAACACCCTTTTGAAGTGGTAGATAAGACATATATTCAACTGATAAGAAACCAGATAGAAGATGAAGTGATTTGTTGGGGGAACCACAAAAACACACCTGTGTTGAGAGTGAGTCTTAGAAGTTCTGGTCTCAGTTGCATGGTTTAATTACAAGAGCACTCCCTCCTGAATATTGTGATGATAATACTGTCATTTTGTGTTGCTGCATGTTTGGCTCATATTGCAAAGTGCTTCTGAATTAAGAGAAAAAAGGGAAACACTTTTTGGACTAGAACTCCTTCACAATACTGTCAGAAACACTTAAAACCTGCTCAAGGGGTTTTAAAATTATTTTTAATTATGAAATATATTGGCATGGAAATAAAGTCAATAAATAAAACCAGTATTGCTATTGCAAGCATTAGAAGTGGCAAAACTGAATAACAAATGAGGAAACTTGAAAGTTAGAACTGTTATTTTTATCTGCCTTGATTCTGCATCACTAGAAATCAGACTTGGGCGTTTTTCATATTTTTACATATAAAATTATGCACAAATTTGCACAAATGTACTAAGATGTACAGTCCAGATACAAATCCTGTGGTGACTGATGGCTCTTCTATAAACATACAGTTCCTAATGGGCACGTGTAGCATCATGCTCTGTGTTTGTAGAACATGAAGAAGTAGTTGTAGGATAAATGATTAATTCACTTCAGACATAACACTTTTCATGCTTCATCTACAGTGAGGTTGATGTATTTTGCTTTACAGTCTTGTTGCATCCTAAATGCCCTTACAAATCTCTGAAATGGGCTGTTCAACAAGTAAGTCTTTCCAGGGAGTACCAGCAATACTTCAATGCATCTTAATCAACCCAGTGGTATGTCTAGACTGAAATAACTCCATTACCAACTTCATTGGCTTAAGGAAACATTATTAATAAGCTACACATGAATAGAAGAATAGAAAATTCTTAATAATGAAAGCAAATATTTCTTGTTTATTAAATTGTATATTGGGCTCATGGTCAACAAGAACTTAAGTATATTGGCAGTACACTCTAATTTGAAACTTAAATGAGTTATTTAAAATATCTTTACAGAGATGGAGCTGATTGTCCCAATTTTTAACTGATTTGTTAGCTAATGGCAAAATGGTGAAACTAATACATGGGTACTGAACCAACTAGTTTAGTGAAAGAGAGCTTGAGGGATGTAATGGTGATGTGAATTGCTGTAGTATTACATTCCTGATAAGTCTGATTAATATTCCAGTTGAATTATTTCTTTTATGGCACAGAGTTTCACTGCAGAAGATCTAGAAGGAATCTTCAAAATATCTTCAAAATAATCTTCAGAATATCTGATTAGATGAGAGTATGGCATTTACCTTTGGGCATTACAGCAGGTTGTAGTTTCACTTGTGGAATTTCACATACAAGTGTGTACACCTTGTGTTTTATGTTCTATTGAGAATAAATTCTTTGCCCATGGAATAATATTTCCTGCTTACTTTAACTGATGGAGTTAAATTCTAGATGTGTCTGTAAGGATGGGGGTCTGCCTCTAATCTGCAAAGATTAATTTTTTGGTTAAGGTATAACACTGTCTTTTGTGATTGCATTTACTATTTATCTACCTGATGCAGAATGTTAATCAGTTCTATCAAGATTATTGATCTTTTTAGATTGTAAGTGAAGTGAACTTAGTCCCACTTTTACCTCTCAAGGAAGATATTTGTCCACTTCATGAAACCATCATAAAATTCAGCTCTGTATTCTGGAGAAAATCAGAGGTGGAATAGCAGTGGATTTAGAAAAATATGAGTCTAGGGATCAGGACTGAAGCAAGAACCTTGGTTCATGTCTTAGTGGCAGAGCTATGTGATGTTTTTGGTTGAGGTACCTGGAGGTGCTGGAGGGTAATGTCATCTAAAGGTGACTGAGTTGTATGGGCAGTGCCTGCTTGTCTGTATAGCTGTAGCTTTTCACTTTAAAAATCGAATTCTTAATGCAAATTGATGGCAGATCACTTGAGTGAGGGGATGCACTTACACATCCTTGCTTGAGAATGTGCCCAGACTGCTCCATGGAAACAAAAGAAAGAAGAAGCAGTTTTAGGTTTTGTGTTAAAGTCTCTTCTGTATGCTTCAAATGGAAATCTCTGTGTTCACATTTTTCCCTTCTTCATCTCTGGATAAGGTGGCTTTTGTTCAGTGGAATTGTGTGCATTTCCTCCTCCTTTGCCCTCTAAGCTGGTGCCCTGTAAAGACAAAATCTGGTCTGCAAACCCTTCATTGCCACCACTGCCTAGAACCCACCTGGATGATGCCTTTACCTTGCTAACCAGCCTTGGCTATTTAGGATGGCAGCCACTTTAGTGCAGATGTCAGGAATCCCTCTAATGCAGTTCTGAATTTACTCTCCTTACAGTTTATGGTCTCTCCTGTAGCTGCAGCAAGAGGCCCCCTTTTTCTGACTCCCTCCTTCTGCCCCCCTTCACTTCCCCTTCCCTCTGGGTTCCCTCCCTCCCCCCCTGTTGGTAACCCTTTGTGCACACCCAGCTTGAAGGAAGCCCTCTCTGGGTGTCTAGCAGATTGGCTACCACAGTGTGCTCTTTTGTTGCCACTAGGTAAGATTAAATTCCAATCAAATCCTGGAATTCAAATGAGGTTAAAAGGCTGTCCTTGGAACTTTGCTGTTTTGGTATCCCAAGATGCAGACAGGGGCCTCGGACTGAAGCAGTCACAGGAGACAAGTGCTGCTTTTCTTTGGAAGCAAGTTAATAAATTATATTGCAATTGATTTTGGAACCTTTGTGGCATTCTCATAGCAATAATTGTTCGAGTCAAATGCCTGGTAACAGTAGTTATGGTTAGGCTTTGATGAAGGTTTGTTTTGTATTTTTCTGTGTACAAAAAAGCAGAAAAGGGACACACACAGTAAAGCAAATATATTTTATTCACTGGGAAAACTGGGAAACACATTAGTTATTGTAAAAACAATTCAAACTAGTGCTTTTTTTCTCCTGCCTGTGGCAGCTGAACAGTATCAGTGGTACATGCCCACATGTGCAAAATTTGGGGCATGTTCACAAAAATCACCCTTAGCACAACTTTTTGTTTGTAACCCAACTTTTTGAGGACAACACTCTAGGTAGGGTACCTGAAGGAAGGCTCCATATTGTCCCTAAAGCAACCTCACTCCCCTTATATACAAAAGCAGAGAGAGATTTGTTTTCTTCATAAATTTTTTTGTGTGTTTTCCCTTTACTGGAATATATGCTCCTAATTTACTTGAGCATTTTCAGAGTACTACACAGGAAATGGAAGGAACTGGAAGTCTAAAAGCATTTTTTTTTTTTTTAAAAAGGAAAAAAAGACCCATGGAAAGCTGTATTAATGCAAGTTGATCAGTTTTCCCTAATGCCTCATTATTTAATTTGACATTATTTCTTCCTTCAAATGATTGCTATTACCTTAGAATGCAAGCATGTTATGTACCAGGGAGGTGTTAGTTGTTTTGTTCAGTAAGGGGGAAACATGATTATGCCCATTAAGTTGCCCTGGCTCAACAATGGCAGGATGTAGCCTTGTAAGTAGCATGAATAGCATTTATTAGCATGGCCAGTGTTTTTCTTTGCACTAAACACAAGTCTTACATGCTGCACTTTTGTAAGGAATTAATTTACTTCTAAATTTACTTCGGTAAATTACTTCGGTTTTTAATAATAATCCTAAATTTCTTTCCCTTACATGGCTTCTGTGCTTAGTGGTGTTACATGGTGCACTGGGGAAGGCTGTGCAGAAGAAAACTGGACCGAGTTCAGGCTGGGATGTGACTCCACTTGGCCAGTGTTGCAATGCTGCTTTCTCTCCCATTTTGTCACATACAAACACACTGAAAACCATTTACAGAGTAGCTTCTGTTCAGCATTCTGACTGCATAGCTTTGCTGTCGAGCCTCAGGATATAAGCTGATTGCTTGCAAAGGGCAGGAAAATAATGTTTAAAGCATTTTAAGCAGTACTGAGTGGTGGTGAATTAATAGTTGTAGTTACTTACCCTTTTGCTGAGGAATCTGATACTGATCACTGCTAGAGGGAGGATGGTGGAACCATGGGTGAATAGTCTCACCTGGCCCATGCTCCTACTTTTACAGGGAAAGGTATAATTTACCTTTTGTGGTACTTTTATGATTCATAGTTTGTGAATCTTGATACAGACAGTTCTTGCAATGGCCCTTGGAAGGTTGTTCATTGTCTCAGCTGTTTATCTTGCACTTCCTATCAGTGCAGTTATTTCACATTAAACTTGGGTCACAGGAGCTGCCATGTGAGAGCAAATTATGATTAAAACAGAGGATTCAGAGCTGAGGTTCCAACTATAACAGCGTGGTGGAAGATTTTGTCCTCAGTTTGGGGCTTTCAAGAGCTGCAGGTGGAGCTTGTAGAAACTTTCCTATAGTAGAAGACTGGCAGGACACTATTTGGACTGCTAACCCATTTCTTCTGCTATTTATCTTGAGCTGGTGATAAGACACCAATCAATCTGGTTTGTTACATCACAAAGAGGTTGTTTGGTTCCTCAAGAGTACAAGTTGCATGTTGAATTTGGGTGACAAGCATCAGGTGTACATGGTTTTTGTTTGTGTGCAATTAACAACTACCTTGCATGAATACCTCCTCAGCACTGAGTCACATGGATTAAAAGTTACCTGGTATAGAAAATGATGGTTATCAGTTTGGGAACTCTTACGTAGGTAAATATTTCAATGTTTTTTGACATAATTTAGTTGTTATGAAAGTGCCCAACCAAAGTTAATTTAAAAAACCCCAAATAACTAATGGTATACAAGAGATCATGGAGTGACCCATAAAAGGGCAGTCTTCCAAGAAAGAGTGGAAGCTGTGGACTTTTTATCCTGTTATATTTTTAGGCAGTAGTAAAACTTGAGCTGTGTTTTGAAGAAGTTTTTTTGCTCTTACTTACATCGAGAGAAATTTGCTATTGTCTTTTTTGAATTCAAAGGAGGCAAATGTGGTTTGATGCTGTGGTGGTTCTACTTTGTAAAATTGCATGTCAAGAGGTAAATAGAATTTTAGGAGCTTTTGTGTTATGGAGTAGGATGGTACAAAAGGCTCTAATGGGAACAATAAAGGTCCAGCTACTGGGGAAATTGAGGTTTTAAAACTCAGGCATCTAAGTTAAATTAAAAATATCTTGTGTTTTATTTTGACTACAGGTCACCTGTATTTGGTTGATACATTAGCAGGAGATCCAGAGGTTCTGCAAGTAGATGCTGAAACATACTATGAAAAACTCTTGAAGAAATCATCATCCACTCCTGATGTTTTTTCCATCCCTGGAGGAGGAGAGGTAGTAGGCTGATGTTTTTCATACTGCAACTTAGATGCTTGCAAACTAGTTTGTTGGTTGTGCTCATAAGACTGTCTATGATTATGGGTAAACTGGTGTGGCCGGATTACACATCTCTTAAAAACAGCAAGTTCTGCATTATTTGAAATACTTTGCATGCTGCAAATGAGAGATAAGCTTAAACTTCAACTCTAAAAACCTCTGAGTGTTAATGAGAGTTTGAAATACTAAGCTGAGCTTTGGACCTTGACCTGCCTCCTTACTGGAGCGTGTAGAAAGTGGATTTGAGAGATGTTTATACCATGGCACAGCTCTGTTTTCTGCCTCTACTGTGCAGTTTACACAGGTATTGTCACACAGATTATCTTGTTTCCATTATTCCCAATAGTTATATTGATAATTTTGAATGTGGGTTCTTTCTCCCAGAGGAATTCTGATCAGATGGGATTGGTGGATGGTATAAATACTGTAGGTGCCAATGCTTTAGGGTCCATTCCTGAACCACCTGAGGGGAATGTATTGGAGATGACTGAGCAGGCCTATTAAAAATTCTGACTTCAGTCAGCCTATGAAACCTGATATTCTGGGCATTTTATAGATAGTAAAGGGTGTGCTGGTAACTGTTACTGCACTATCAAACCAGCAAGTGGACTAGGTGAAATAAATGTTTGGAATATGGTGGCTTTTCTACCATTTAGGAAATTAATATGTAGTAGTTTCCAGAAAAATGCTGTTTCAGGTGAATAGCTTCATCTTTGAGTCCTGAATGTACCGAGCTTTAAATACTCTTTTAATGCCCTCTAGTGGACCGTGTAGGGTTAAATGCAAACAAACCTGGAAAACCAAAGACCCCACAATTTAGGGCTTCAGTGTCCATACCTTACATGCCTGATTGTACTTTCAGAGATTGATTTGCTGTTCCATTAGAAGGGAGAGTAAGTGCTTTGTGTTTTCCTGCAGTAGCTAGACACAAGGTGAACTTCTGGCTTCTGATTCAGAATTGTCTTGATTTTGTGGCTTGTCATCAGACATTAAATGTATCACATGACTGATTTGAGTCTCATAGCAACCCATTTCTCTTTGCATTCATTTAATTCAGGTCTACACTAATCTGCACTCAGACAGCTAGTCAAGGGTGTAAGTAATGGCAGTGTTCTTGCTCTGTTGGTGTTTTTTTCCAGATACTATATAAAAAAGTATGTTTATATTTTGTCATTAAAAATAAATTAATTGTCATAAGGTAAGATTCCCATCCCCCAGTGAATATCTAAGATAACAGTCTCATTACATGCCTACAACCTGAAGGATGAGGATATTGGTGATTGAATAATGACTGGCTTGAATAATACCAGGCTTTTTTTTTTTTTTTTTTTTTCCTCTCTCTCTGTGAATCTGAATTAAAGCAGGTGACAGGATTGGCAACCATGAATAATTATTTAACAAGTGTTAAGTGGCTGTCAGCCCACATGCTGGGGTCACAGGACTTCTTTTTCCTATGGCCATGGTCTCTGGTCAAGCATTGAGTGCACAAATAGCAAGGATTATGCAAGTCAGGATGGAATGGCACTGGCAGTGTCCATGCACAGGAAGCTGTGCTTGGCTTGTGCTGATGCTGTGAACGTGCACCTTACCTTATAAAGCAAAATAACAATCATAGCAGAATAGTATATATACAATAGGTGTATGTATAGCATATAGTACTGGGCTTTTCATTACAGTAATGCTCCCAGGTGCCATAATGACAACAGTGCTGTTATAGTTGAAGCATGCAAAGAGTGACTGAATCCCCCAGACCACACTGAGATTTCAGGCAGCTCATGAATCCAGATTTCAGGCAGTTTCCAGTTGTTGTTTTTTTCCTCGAGTCCAGTGGTTGTGCAGATAATCCCTGGATTCTGCCCCTCATAAACTAGGGAACACTAGTTTCAACTGAAAGTTGTTATCTTGAATAATCCATATTCATAGTACTCCTTCCAGGCACCAAGAAATATTAAATGTATCACAGGACTGATTTGAGTTTCATAGCAAACTGACAAATGGGTGCAATTAGAGAGAGAGGCACACCCACACATACACAATGGACCAGATTTTTGAAAGTACAGTACATACTGTGCTAAATTATGCATGCTCTTTGCCTGTACCTAAACTTACATGAGAGCATTTTCAATATTCATATGGAAATCGTCATCTGTATGCATATAGAGCTGTTTAAGCACAGTGATTTTGTGTTTGTGTGTCACATCATTTGTAAGTTTAGTCTAAGGCTGAGGTACTCAGAACTGCATTTTGATTTTAGCTTGGTCTGCAACTTAACCACCTTGTGCCAATTATCTACCCTCCCAGTGCCTCACAGATAAACTGCCCGGGCACTGCCCTAATGCTTTGATACTCCCTGTACCCTGAGGCTTAATTCATTGTTTGCAAAACACCACAAGTACTCAGCTGGACGATTCTGTAAGAAGTGCAAGTTGTGTTTGTTTTTATTTGATGTGTCTGGTCTTTCATAACACCATTTGTCTGCATGTAACAGTGTTCAAAGCCAGGTTATGTCCTAATCATAGTAAGTTGGCATTAAGGTCTTCACTAACTTTGGTGGCTTGATTTGTTTTAAATTAAAATTACTTACTGAAAATATTAGAATGCTATGTATGTTTCAGTGCTTTGAAGTTCAGGATTGAGAGGGTGTTGTGCTAGGCTTGTACCCTGCATGTTAGTAAAACACACCATAAGTGCATCTAATACATGAAATAGTTCTCAGGAGCTTTGCAGTACCAACAGCTACAGAGCTTGTTTGTTTTTTAGGTTAAACTTGAAGATTCCTGTGTGTGTTTTGTCCCTCTCTACCGAAATAATCCTACTTCCAAAATGTTGCTGTTAACAGATCCAAAGGATAAAGAGACAGGTTAGAATTGGTCAAAATATTTTGAAATTTGAGTGGTTATACTTTCTTTACTTTAAAGATGGTCTGCTGGTTTATATATTTAAATATTTTTGGCTTAGTTTTGAATGTGAAGTGGCTTTAGTTTACCTGTCAGGCATTTGTGCTGATGGGCTACTGATTGGAAGGGAGGATTGACTGACAGGGCTTTTAAATTATATTCATAACTCTGTTGGTATCTGAAAAATCACCTGGGCTTAATCTGTTATTTCTGAGTTTGTTCAATGGGGTAATATTTTTCTAACTCAGGATAATGTGAAATTTAATGTATTATAGTTTGAACTGATTTCTTAAACAAGAGCAAATATACATGTGAAATTGTAATAGGTTCTCTTAATTCTTCTAATATTATTTCTACTTTATTATGTATGTCTTCTTTAGTCCTAGGTTTAATTGCCTCCTTTTCCAGTATTATTGTGTGAGGGGTAGATTTGGAGTGAGTCTGTGCTCGGGAATTGAGTTCAGTCCATTTTATTTGGTGGTTCTCCCAAGTTACTCTTTAAACTCCACCAGCTCTGAATTGCTTACTGCTAGTAATGTTGGTGTTGTCTTATTACAGCCATGTGTCAGCCTGACAGGGACACACCACAGTTCTGTTACAGGCAGCAGAAGTCAGCATGTGCTCACTGCTGTTTGTTTCATGAGTCACTGCTTAGATTATCAACAGGTTATTAAGATTTAATCAATAATTGTATCGAAGTTTTATCTTGCTGCTATCAGGGTTGCAATGCCTTCACACACAGCCTGATTTCTCCTTGCTTACTCTCTTAGGCAAGTGTCTTTGACTGTGGAATGTGACAAGATGCAAATGTCAAGTGAGTGACAACTCTTAATACCACTGTCATTAAAGGGGATCTTGACTCCCAAGTTGCACAGTACCAAAAGCCTGAGTTGTGACCCACCCAGATGAAGCAAGGAATGTTGGAGCTGTTGTGAAGAAATGGCCTATAGGATTTGCTCAGCATCTACAAAAGGACACAAACCTATGCATGGACCCATCATGTCACTTAGGGAGTACAGGATGTGTGAAACCTCTAAAACTTTTCAGTTTCCAAATGTGGCAGCAAATTAATGACATCTGTCATTAAAAACATACCTTTTTTTTTTTTTTTTCCTTTTAGGATAAACTATAGATTATGCCTGACAAGCTTTAATGCCAACCTTCTTAAAAAACATTCTTAATAATACAACAAAAGGAGGGTAAGAAGCTAAGCACTCTTTGTTCAGTTCTAAAGTGTGTCAGGTAATGATCTTACACTCCTAGAACAGGCACTATTTGTGCAACCAAGTGTTTATTGTTCAGTCCAAACCCTGTAACCATGAAATTTCTTCATAAGAACAAAAAACAGATTAAAATAATCTGTGGTTAGAGGTGAACTCTGCAAAGTTTTTCAGCTTTATTTACATGATTGTAATTGGACATTTGCTAATGGGTAGTGATTCACATAGTTGGAAGTAGGAGACCTTTCCAAGTTACAAGTGTGGTGAAAAAAACTTTCTGATCCTTCTAAAACTCTTGGTATGGAATTACTTTCCTGACATTAATTTATATATTCCATTGACATTATTCTGAAGAGAGATAGGCAGTGATGTGATAGACCTGTGTACACCAGAGGCTAACCTTGCTCTCTGAGTGCTGTTTTGCACACCTACTGACTCATGTTTGAAGGAATGTGGTTGAAAACAGCATGAAGTCAGTTTAGCCTGCACAAGAGGAATGGTAATCTGTATCAACTACAATGGAAAAGTGAAGAATTATTAAATAAATGCAGGTGAAAGGAGTGGATTTAGCACAAATCTTCAGTTAAACAATCCAATAGTATTAGGAACAACAACTATTAATGAGATACATGTATACAAGGAAAAAATTACTTCCCACAGGAACAAGTCAAACAAGTCCAGATTGGAGCCTAAATTAAATGATAGCTATCTACATTTAAAAGCTTAACTCTAGCAGAATAAACATCTTATTATATTATAAACAGCAGACTAGCTGACTACTATGACCCCCTTGCAAAACTTCAGCTTGAGTCACCAGCCCACAGTCAGAGAAAAAGTCTCACAGAGATCAGTAAGTCTAGCTATTTAAGTAAATCCTACATCATCTGGATCTTTATATTTCCTTTTAGAAGTATGATTTAAAGGATTTTGCTCGAAGTTCTTTGCTTCTGGATTTTATATGCTATACACACACGGCCAGCCTTCCTACACACATCAAATTTGACTGATGTGGTTTGTTTCTTTAGACGAAGTTTAATAAATTTTCATTAGTTCTCTGAAGTCTGCTGGGGAGTGTGTAGATGTGTGTGCATATCTGTACATATGGGTATACACATTTGAAGTATTTTGTCCAAATATTCTTCACACAGTTCAACAGATTTGGAATTGACTCTTAAGGCAGCAAACTGTGTTAAGGCAGTGGACTGTGGCAAGTCCATCTGCATTTGCTTACCTGTATGACCTTTTGTTCTGACCATTGAACACATTGTTTCAAAACCAGTTCCTTCAGAGAATAGCAATATTTATTAATTCCATTATGATTTCTTAAGGACATGGGCAGAAATTTAAAACACTAAACAGGTTGCATGATTTTTTTCCTCCCTTGGGCTTTACACATTTCTTGTGAAGGCGGTTTCATCCAGATGGTAGAGGCAAGCAATCTTCCTATGGTTTATCTCTTCTCTTTATCATGTGCTGTCCAGGGCATCTGGATTTCAGTTTAACTTCACACCAGGAATGCTCTTAGAAGCAAATTTCCTGGTTGTCTCCACATAGTGTGCTTCAGTTTATATCTAGGAGTAATCTCGGAGTGTGTGCGCTGGATTACTTTTGGCTGTAATGAAATTAGAGGATGCACCCCAGAAGCACACTGGTTTGTCTCCAGCTTTTAATGGGCTTCTAGTTTTCAGCATCAGGCTAAAATTGGTGAACATCAGGTTCTTTGCACCAAATATTTTGCTCTGTACAGTTTAGTTGGTGTTAATCTTGCTGATGCAAATGGGGCCCACTGATTTTTTCCGCTTGCAATCAATTTGGACATTTCTGAAGTCCAGTGGGAGAAAGCAGCCAAGGATGTCTCAGGATACACTGGAGTAGAGGTTCTTTAATGAGAAGCAATTGGAAACATAGTAGAAGATGAATGTAGGACGTTTATTTGTGTACTTCTGAGGTCCTGGTGTAGATAGTGAAGCAGCAAGAAGCATTAGAAACGTCATTGCTTGAGTCTGCCACAGTTCACTAACACTATATTATATTGCTCCTGAGACCCCCAATCTTCCTCTGCTCTGGTGTTTTGGGTGACTGGTGACTGCCAGAACCTGAGCTAGAACCTTTCAATTTAGTTCTTTGCCTCAGCTGTGTTCCTGACACTGTAATTTTCTTCAGCTTTGCTCCAACATCTCCACCTTTGCTCCTGGTGGCTCTCCAACATCCCTCATCCCCTAAAATGAATTCTGTACGTAGCCTTGACAATTGCTGGGGTTAACCACAAACCTGGGAAGCACCTTACTCTCAGTAAGCAAGCTGTAGACCTTGTATGTCTTAGTTTCAGATGCAATGGAATTTCCTCTTTCAGCTTTATTTGTGTTTACACAGATAGTGTGTGGTTAAGTAATGTGGAGGTAAAATGTTGTATTCAATACTTATTAAATAATAGCCACTGTAAAAACTTATTTTCCCACAGTTCCCAAAGAAAATATGGTCAATCTAATAATATGTATTGAAATTCTAATAATTTAGACTCTTTAAAAATTTAAAATACTGAGTTTAACAGCTTAGCCACAGGTTTTCACAGCTTTAAAATTTGATGGCATTTAAACATAGTCTAAGAGGGGTTGATTCCAACACTGAGATCTCATATTCTTGGTCAGATGGGTTGTCCAGAAGTGATGTGTAGCTTCTGGTCTGAAATTACCTGCATATTTCAAAGAGAAATTGAGTATGGTAGCTTTCCCATAGGACTTGGTCTTGGTTGGGAGCATTTTTAATTTATTTTTTGATGGGCTGAGTGTTCTGTTCTGTTAGTATATCTGTACAGATAGTTTTATGAGCATGTAAACTGTGCTGTAAGGGCTTACAGAGCATAGCATGGGTGATTAACATCTTTATAACACTAAATAAACATACCCTATTGTGGCATTTTCTGTATGCTGAATATAATATTTTACAGTAACTGTTGGCTGCCATGGAACATTTATCACGAGGCATTCGCAGCAAATCACTGAGTAAATGTAATTGGTTGCAGGAAAGAGATCTGTCTGCCTTAGATACCTGAATGGCTGCTGTTGCTGCAGCATCTGCGTGCCTCCCAAGCTCTCAGGTAGTTATTGCCATAAGACTTCTAGGCTAGAAATGCTCTTCCTGCATTTTAAAGATGGGGAGCTGGGGGATACAGCTATTCTGGGTATGTCAGTCTTGCAGGGTGCAGTTCAGGGCAGGATCTCTGAGCATGGGCATGGAACTGCTTACAGGGATAATTTACCATTCTTCTTCCAGCTGGAAATCTGGCAAAAGCAACATCTGTAAGTGTGCCATTGATCTGAAATATTGCCAAAACGAAGGCAGAGTGACTTTATCTAAGGTAAAGAACTGGTGTATTCTATATTTGCTAAACAAACTCAAATTACATCTCTTGTCTTTAGTGTGTGACTGAGGGATGTGCTTCAACTATTCAGATGAAGGTTGGGGGGGAAAAGAAGTACTGAACTTTATGTTGCTTTAAATCTTTTGCTTTACTCTGTGTGTAGAGTCCTGATGTGCACATCTCACTCACAGATTTGCACACCAGTGTGGCAACACTTGACCAGCATTGCCTGAAAAGTCAAAATATCATCCAGACCTGGGAAGAGGAGGGATCCATGTTTGCCTAGCAAAGGAGACATTTCATAATCACAATTGTGTTGTGCTTAGAGCCTGATTCAGTGGTTTTCAGTACTGTATTCCAAATACCCCTAGTGGAATGGAATCATGTGCTTCACAGGCTTGCAGCTTCTTGCAGCACTCTGAATGTGTTTGTCTGACTGCAAATGATTAAAGTATGGAGCTTTAGTAAGGTAGTGCTTACAGGGCAAGGCACCCAGCTGATCAGGTATATATTCCAGTAATTGTGAACTGAAATGTATTGTATTTAATCCATTCCACCCAGTCTTGCAACTGCAAGATCAAGAACATCAAGTCTTGTGATGGCAAGATCATTGTAATCACATACATCGTGATTCACAGGTTTTGGGTCATGTGTGCAACTTACTGTTGGCAATTACTTTATCTTTCATGATCAGGTGAACATAACTAAATATCTGGGTAAGAACAAGTAGACTGGGAAAGGAGAGTGAAGGAAGATGTTGTCTCACAAATCGTGTTTGCATTTGAAATAGTGTTCCTCAAGTTGATTACAAAAAGAAATTGAGAATATGGGGAAGAAGCATGGATGGATTTAACTGCAGACCAGATGTTGACTTGAAAAATTATAATAAAAAGCAAAGTACATATGTTTGTGTGAAATCTGAAGAAAAGTTATTCCTTCAAGGAAGGCATCCATATAGATAAGGTTGCCCAAGTAATGTGATGTGACAGTTGCTATGTCAACTGATGTTCCCTTCCACACATTTAAATTATTGAACAGCACAGTAAATGTTCTGTGAAAGTAGCTCCTTTACAACATGGTTATGTATATTCCCATTTTCCTCAAAACTTTTTGAAAACTTTCTGGACCCTTGCTATGTGTCATCTCTGTGTCTGAACTATGTGCCAAACCCCTTTGCAGCTCCCATTGAAGTCAGCATTCAGCCCAGTCTGTCCTTTTTCTCTGACTCGGCTCCCTTTGTAGCTGCATGTTTCATGGATGTGTAATGGAGCAGTGGCTGCTTGCATTTGAAAGCAGAGTGAAGGGATTGAGGGAACAGATTGAATCCATCCCAGAAAGAGTATGAAACTCCCATGCAAGTAAGTGCATAATATTTAATGAGTTGAGTCTGGTGCTATAAGCAGGCATCTGCCCTTGTGTGCAATACTTTCTTCATTGTTAACCCAGTACATAAAGTGTAAAGCTTTTTGGCACACGTTTTAATAATTTATTTGAAATAGAAGTTAGCTGAGTGGAATCTTCAGCCTTAAACCCAGTGGGAACTGGTAGAGGCTGAAGCAAAAAGGGAAATTAACCCATGTGCTGCAGAGACATTTGTATAACCTGAGGCTAAAACAGGTAAATAATGAATCCTGTTAAAGCCATTTCACTCCCTTCTGTGCGAATTTGTAACAAACTTATAGATGGTTTTAACATTTTGTGTTTATCCTTACTTGGGCATCTTAGAAAACCATCAGACAGTGCAATCCCTTAGGACTCTAGAGGTGTGAACTCCAGGATGTTCTTTGCAACATACTTCCTATATTGTAATTTATCTTTCTATCTAAAAACGAGGCTGATAGCTGCCCTGTTTGAAGGCAGTAAGGATACTGGTGTTCTTGAGCTCTCTGAAGCTGTGGCCCTGTACTTTCTGTAGGTGGATGTCACCACTATACAGATAATTTGGTTTTGCTGAAGTATTTACTGCTTGTTGTGGTCATAAATGCTCAAATGTCTGTCTTTGTTCTAAAACCTAATCTAAACCCTTAAAATCATCTCCTTAGAGATGACCTTCTGTTAAAACTTTTCTTTCTGAACAGTGCTTGGGAGCAATTTCAGTGTCACTGCTGCTGCTTTAATCTTACTTCTGTAAACCTAATGGCAGGCAATGAATTCTGTAGATGAACATGTAGGAGTAGGGTTTAAATATTTGTTTCTTCATACATGAAAAATCCGTGAAGATTGGGAAGAAGTGGGGCACAAATAGCACCTACACAAGGGCCTGACCTTACATGTAGGTTGGTCATAGGCTTCAGGGCAAAGTGTGTCTTACTTATGGGTGCATATGTCTGGCTGTTGGTAGAAACCTCTCTGGATGCATTTGAACTTCTGTGAATAGCTGTCCCTGCAGGGATTTGGGAGGCTGTACTCTAAAGGTATGGATATATAGAAATTCAATCACAGAGGCAGCTGAAAAGCTATTTGATAAAGCTGAAATAAAAACTTGTGTGTCTTGAGTGGCACAGCTGCAAATACAGGTGTGTATGCACGTGGACAGGGGAAAGTCTCTCTGAAAGAAACTTGAAAAATATAACTATTAGCTAAGCAGCTCTTTCTGTCCCAAGTGCCACTCAAGCTGACTGTGCTACTGAACAGATAGTGTGCAGGAAGTGCTTCATGCATATGGCACACAGGCTGTCACAGGTAACATGGTCCCCTGTCTTTTTTGTTCTTCAGTTTTGGCTGTTTATTTGAACCAGTGTTGGTGGCCTGTTGAAGATGTAGTAAAGACAGCTGATCCTGCTAGAGATGGCCTAATATTGGTAAGGATGCTTTTTAAAACAATTGCCTTTACCCTGGAACTTCCCAGCTAGAATGATCATATGTAATTGTCTCAGGTCTCCTATAGCTCATGCTTTATAACCTGTGGGATCTGGGCTATGTGGCTCATCAGGTACTTCATGTCTGCCCTTGCACAGCAACATGAACATTAACCCTCTCTAAACAATTTTCTGCATGCTGTTCATGACTCCTCTGTAGGATTTATCAGGTTTTGTTTTCAGTTTGCCCTCACTGCCTAGTAAAGGAATAATCAGATAAACACAGTTACTACTCTAGCAAGAACCCTCCATGTTAGTGTTCTTTGACTGCTGGGAGGTTTGGAACAATGTCTTATCTAGTTAATTATGATTTTTTTTTCCCCTTGGATAATATTTATTTTGTGCTCATTTTACAAAGTGGTTATTCTTTAATAGATCCTGTATCTCTAATTCTTTCTCCAAATAAATTATCTTAGTAGGATACAATACCTTTTTGAAATCTGAGAGATTTGGGTAACCTGGAGTCTCTTTACAACTAAGAAATCAGATGCCTACTGCATGTGAGCTTTGTGTTGCCAGGAGGACATTAGGTCAGTTCTGTTTCCTACCCAACCCTCTGTGTCCAGCTTTGGTCCTTAATGATTCTGTTCCTTTATCATCTTTCCCTAATATTCCCTAAACATAGTGTTTAACACTGAATTAAGTAGGCTTTTTGTGAGTAACTGAACTGGAGGGGTTTTGAAATATGAATCCTTGCAAGATAAAACTTGAGGCAGAACCACAGGCTTTTAGGATTTCAAGCACCTGCTGTATCAATAGACATTGATACATTGTTGATTAAATTAAAAAAATATCTGAAATAGAAAACTTTCCCCTTCTAACTCATTACTAAGAGATAAGTTTTCATTATTTGTGGAAACTCTCATTTTCAGCATTTGTGTAAATGTTGTTGGCACCACTTTTTACCTTAATGACCAATGTGATCTTGTCCCTTTGTGTTCCTCTACCTCCCTGTCCTGTTGGTTGTCTAGTAGGAAGCATGGCATAAAAACAAGTTATTCATGTAATACCTAGATTATAAGCTGTTTAGGATAGACTGTGTTTATTCTTTTTCTATAGGATAACACAGTGAATCCTGTTTTTATTTAGCTTTTGGGTAGAATTAGATTGCTTTGGTCATGCTTCCAAATCTGTGACTAGTTTGCTGTGACTAAAATCAGGATACTTCTTTTCCTGCTGCTTTAGAATTCCTTCTCTGTGACAACAAGAGATAGGTCAAGCTTTATAAGTTATTACTAAATTGTTCTGTGCCCTCTGGATAGAGGGTGGAGCACTGGGAAAAACTGTTTTTGTTGTTCTATCTAAACCAATTAATGAGGTATTTTCCCCAAATTAAGTGTATGTGTTCCCTGACCTCCTCCCTGCCTGCTCCTTTTCCTTTTGAAGCCTTTTATGAAATGCAAAGTACTATTCTCTGCTTCATGTTTCTTTGGACTGTTTTTGTTTGTTCTCTAAGGTCCAGACATTTGGAGAAAGGATTGTCCTCTTTGTTCTGAACTACATTATTTTTGGAATGCTGGAAGGGAGTTCAGCTAATGATGCATTCTTTCTACCTCACTCTGCCACCGAGTGTGCCAAGATACTCTGGAGAAATGGGGAGGCTGTTGCCTTTTATTCAGTCAAGATGAAAGGTAAGGTCATTTTAGAGGCACATTCCCATTGGTTCCTAATAGCTAGAAATATAATCCTTTTGTTTATCTTTCAGTATAAATAATCCTGGCTTTCATTTTTTGTATCAAATCTCTCTCAGAATGAATCTGGGGAACAAACCTTCCCAGAATTTGGAAGCCATCCATATTACTTTCATTTAAACATGATGGCTCCAAACTCTATTTTCAGTTACACTTGAGTGATGTGAGGCACTGGCTTATTCCAATAAAATGTGCTTTAATGCAGCCAAGCAGAAGGTTGTATATCTAGGAACAAAGAATGCAGGGTCTGCCCAAAGAGCAGATGACTTTATCCTGATGAGAATGATACCTGAAAAAGGGAGTACAGTTCACTGTGGAGAGAACACCAGAGTATCAGGGGTGGCTGGTGGCAAGATATGACCATGTCCTCAGGTGCATAAGGAGCAGCAGCTGGGTTGTATAGGGGAAGCTGTAAGCACCAGGTCAGTCCTGGAATGCTTTGTCCAGTTGTGGTACTCCCAGTTTGAAGGATGATGGTTACCAATCGATTTCATAGTTTTTGGTTAACTGGCAAAGAAACCAAGTATTTGATTCTTTAGAGGTACTTGCACCAGTGTAAGATTTGGTCTTTTTATTATGTAGAGGGTTTGTATTAATGCAGGTGCATTCCTGTTAACCACTCTGTAGTGGAAAAGGCTTCATTAGAATGACACAGGTATGCAGTTGAGGACATACCCCCATTACCAGTGTGTAGGATTCTTGGGTGTCATCTTGATACCAACAGCTTAAACATTGAGAATTTGGTATCTTTGCAGTCAATGGCAATCTGTCAAAAAGGGGAGAATAGGAAACAGCTTGGGAGCTGTACAGGTATGGATTGCTTTGGATTCCAGAGGACAGTCTGATGGTGCTCTTTTTGATAGAGTCCCAAAGACCAGCAGCAGTAAGAGATGTTCTCTTCTCCTGCCTTGGGGCATGCAAAATCCTTATTCACACTGAGGTGGAGCTTGTACAGCACTGGGCTGCTACAGTGCTACCCTACTATAAATGATGAATTATGTCTCAGTCTGTGATACAGGAATCTGTGAACATGCTGATGAACTGGTTTGTAATTGGTAAAGACTTCAATAGCTGTAGTATGTTTTACTTTATGTCCATAAATATTTCTGAGCAAAGCTTCTGGAAAGAAACACTTGTATGGGCTGTAATGATTCATGCTTTAGTAAAACAAATTTGCACAGTAGTCTTTTATGGGTGGAGTATTAGCCAAGTTGAAACTGTTACTGAGTAAGCTGAGAGTCACAGTTTGGTTTTAAACCAGGTCCACATAAAACACAAGTTCTTCAAGTCCAGCTTTGTCAGCATCTCTCTTTTGTTGCCAGTGGGTTTTTTCCCTCTGGGCAGCTATATTTGTTAGGTTTTTGGCCTGTGTCACAAATTACTGCAGTCTTTTTACCAAAGCCATTTTGGGAAGCTTGAAACTGATTGTTTTGCCCCTTTTTGCTGTAAGCATTTAGAAAATAATTCCTCTTTCTGAACTTCTGTGATTTCAATTTCATACCAGCCATGCTGATACTGTTCTCTGTTTTCTGTAGGAGCTATGTATTTATTAGGCCCAAAACAGGATGAGATAAGCACCTTTTCTTAGACTTTGTCTTTCACATGTTGCTTTAGGCATTTTTTTAAACTTTTCTCTTTTTTTGAAAATCATAATGTAACTTCTTTTTCCTTTTACTTTCCTGGTCAGAACATTTAGTAGGAGCAGCTTTAAGTACCAGACTTTATATTGTGCTGGACCTCTGTTACAGCTTCCAGTCCTATAAAGAATTATTTTCCTCTGTACTCACCATGTGATTGTGATTTCCTTTATTTCCACACTGTGCAATTACCTGGTCATTCTTTATGGTTTTATTTTCTTCGCTAGGTAATTGAGATTCTTATGCTGATGTTGTATTCAACTCCATTTCTCATCTGTGAATTTTCCATTATCTACAGTATGACAAAAAACATGCTTCAGTGGAGCCAAATAAGCCAGAACAGGTCTGTGGAGCATGGCTATTTCAAACATAAGTCATGTGAGTGAATCATAGAAACAGTGACCAAGGTGGAGAGAGTCTGTTTTATCTTTGCTACACATTTAGCATGCCATTATGGAAACTAAATTTTCAGTGGACTTCAGTGATTCCAGTTAACTGTCTTGGCAATACTGTAAAGTGATTTCCATTTGCCAGTTCCTAGGTGGCCTATACAAAGTGAACTTGGTAATTTTGATCCAGTTCCACACATCCATCCATTTTAACAAACATCTTGAACTGGATCTCTTTCGACAGCCTAGCTGAAGAGGGACAGATGGTCTTGAGCACCTGCCTTGCTCACAGACACAGTAACCACAAGTCAAGGTTTTGAGACAATTTGGCAGCTACTGACAGTGGCCATCCTGCACCTGTTGTGTAGATAAACAGAAGACCCATTCTTCAAGGCTATCACTTTTCATGAGCATTAGACACCTTTATTAAAACAAAATTTATTCCTGACTACACAGATCATCACCCTAGCCTCTCTGGTATGTGCCTATTCCTGTCCAATGACAGGCATGCAACCTTTACCACTGGGTATACTAAAGATTGATGAGATGGGCTAAGTCACTAATGAGGCTGATAAGACACTTTGTCATGTGCCAAGATAAATGTCTCCAATTTTATCTATGTCAGCAGCTTTCGTATTAGACAGCTGAGAAGTTAGACCTCACTGAATGTAGCTACTTAAAGGTACAACAGGAAATGACAGCTTTCTGTCCTTGTACCTTTTTGTGCAGACAGCAACCTGAAAATGAAATATGTTGCAGAAACCCTTCATATCTGTTTTATATTTTTTTAAGTCTTTCAGATTTTATCCTTATGTGTTCTAAATCTGTGTGAAAACCTCAAGAAGGAAGTGTTTTGTGTAGTGATGTAGAATTAACAGCCTTGGTTACTGACACTTTTTTGTGCAGTCAGACCATGTAATTCTTTGAAAGTTTTTTTTTTTAATTTACTGAGCATTAGTAATTGCTGAAACTGGACTTTTACCACCTTCACATAAATGTGAGGAGAATGTAGAAGATTCATAATGCAAATAAATCAGGAAGGAAGTTGGAGAATGCTATGAGCCAGGAGTGTCTTAGTCTCTTTAAGAATAGAACAGAACAAAACCCCATTTTTATATACAGAAAAAAGACCTCATCTTTTGTTCCTGCTGATACATGTTACAGCTTCTATAACACACAGGAGCTGCCTGGTTTTGGACCAAGCTGTCTGTGGTACAAAAAGCAAAGGAATCAGTTTGCCAAAGCTTTGTCCCTTCCCAAGTTCACTGTGTCCCTTTTGACAAAACTTAGGGAAAGTGTGGAGAAATACAGTGTTCTCTGTGCTGTCAGTCTAACCAGCCTTAACAAAATTTGGTCCTCTGAGGAGGCTGTAAAACATGAAGTTGAACAAGGAGTAAATGCATTGTTTGCTTCTCATTCATTCTTTAGAGATGCTCCACAAATCACGGTCTGGGAACACCTGACAGAAAAAACTCTTAAGCTGAAATAAAAGTAGGCAGCAAATCAACCCTGCCCCAGTTTCCATTTTTTGCTACCTCCAAGCCTTAGAGATGGTTTTTGGAAGTGGCTAAAATCTATTTCACACAAGACTTGGCAAATTTCTTTCAACACTTTGGTGGCCCAGGTGTTTCATAGATTCCTAAAAAGATAATTGGTTATTAATTTTTGCTGATTACTCAGTTTCTTTAAAAAAAACATAAAAATCAGAATTGAAGTTACCATGACAGACAGCTGAAATCTTGTTGGATAATTGTTTTTCTTTCTGTTTTCTAGTAATAATATTTTAATGTGCCTTTCTGAGGCAGACTGAAGGTTCTAGCTGTAAAAATATGAAATGACTGCATACCAGTCAAGACATGAATTAATTTAATTTTATTGAAGCCAGAACCTTTGTTCCCCTTCTCACAAACAAACTCAGACAATGGGTTGACCTTGGGTTCTGTTCAGCAGAAATATTCCCCACCCTTTACACAAGCACTCAGCCTGCTTAAGGCCTGTCCAAACATGTGTGTGCCAAGCCAACTTGTTCAGCAGTGAAATAGTCAGTATGCACAACTTTGTTTTGTTTGGGTCTGTTGGATGTGGGGTATGGGTTGTTTTTTGTTTTTTTTTTCTGGTTTGTGGCTCTTTGGGAATGCTAATGGCTGCCTGCTTTCCTGCCTGTGTAATATCTGTTTACCATTTTGCTGGCTCATAAGTTGGTCATTTGGCACTCGTGACCTAACCAAACCAAAAAGATCAAAGGCTTTCAAAGGGCAGACTGTATGAATACTTCCATCTCCATCACCACTGCCCTTATTTTCCCTGTCTCCTCCCTCACCTCAAAACTTACTCTGTTTGTGTGTTTCAACAATGAAATCAACCTCTGGACCAAATGTGTGAGAGCCTAGTGGTCACTTCTGGGCCACCATTAGCTTATGGTGACCTCTTTGTTTTTGGATGAGAACTAGAGACAAAGTGGCCTTTGTTCCAAAGGTTGGTTTGTTTGTTTATTTTATTTCAAATGGCTGTGGGCTATGACTCTTCTCATACCTTTCCCAGGGTCAAGGTGAAGAATGGCTTCCTGGTTTCTTTATTTACAGTGCCTTCAGACATCACAAGTTTTGGTCTTCTTCTCAACACAAAATTAGAAGCACAAACAGAAATCACTCAGCTTCTGGGATTGTTGCTCAGCAGTCTCATCAGGATTTATGTGAGACAGAATATGGGAGATAATAAACTTATAAGGACACTTGCAATGTGCAGAAATTCTTACAGGTACTGCCTTAATGAGGAAAAAGTCCATGAGGAATGCTGGAATCCAGCATCTGTGTGGGCTGACAGCTGACAATGAGGCTGGAGACACACTCAATTTTTTGGCTCATGAAAAAAGTATTAACTACTCCTCATGTATTACAAATATTGAAAGATTATGAACTCCATCACAAACCATCCTTTTCCAACAGTGTGCTGAACATGTGTTTGAAGTTAAGCATGTGCTCTGATTAAGCAAGAGTGGACCAAGCCTGGAGGTGAATGGATTAGTTATGTAGCTACATGCTCTTGTCTGGCTGAGTATGTGTGATGTGGGTTTCTTGTTAAACAGATCTACAGCCTTGACAAATCAGGGTCTAAAATTAAATCTAGTCATATAGGCACTGCTTAATTGTCATCTTAAAAAAGGGAGTAATCAAAGTCAGGCCTAGATACATTTACTAGCCACCAACTCAAGGAACTGAAGTAGACCTCAATTTAAGATAGGTATTGTCAATGTAATAAAGAAGAAATGGATCTGTTAAGTAGAAAAGTCTTATACTAGAATTTAAGAACAGAGTGAAATGGGACTAAGTGAAGTGATGAAAGTTTTCTGTCTCAAGACACTGAATAAAACTTAGCACTGGTAAGTGCTAAGAAAGAAAAACAAGTAGTTCTTGATGAGATTTAAGCAACAAGGGAAGAAAACATAATCTTTTCCTGTTATAAATGTCTGGATATCAATTTCTATTTAAGCTGCCGTGTACCCAGTTAGAAGCAGCATGAAATTTTAATAAAGATTTTCTAAAAATGAAAATAAATCAGTGACATTTTTCTATGATTACCTTCTCATATATATATATAGGTAGTTGGCAAATTGATGTTGGTCGTTCATTGCAGGGTTGAATGCTTGTGCTGTCAAGTAGTTTGGGATCTGGTGTTCATGGTATTCTGAACTGAATGTAAGCTGCACAGTAAATTGTTAATGTACCTTGTTTAAGGTGAACATTAAAATTTTGGACTCTGAACATCTGTTCTTAATCATTTTTCCCTTGACTCCCATTTGAGTTTACCATGCAGCAAGGTATTAAGGCATTATTTGTGTCTAGAATCACATAGCAGTTAGTTAGTGCAGCAATATCAACATTTTTATCTATTTCCTCTGTTTTTTCCTGTCTGCTTTCAGGGAGCCTATGTGATGGTAGAACCAGTCAATGTTACTTGCTCCCAGTTTTGGATACTATATTTGTCCGGAGAAAGCACAGAAGAGGTGGCCTAGGGATGAAAATGCTGCATGATTTCTGTCAGTCTTTCATGGCTGAGGATGCCTTGGGGATCAGCTGCCCTATTTCTGCTGCAATGTATCAAGGTAAATTGTTTGATGTGGAAGTGTTAGGTAAGGGTCATGCATAATGTATGAATTTCAATATGGTGTTGGTACAATTTTCTTAACTGTGTACCAGTTCAGTGCACTTGTCTGAACTGTTGTTCTTGTGCAAGTGGTTACTTTCTTGAAACATCTGACTTTCCTGTAGAAAGGTAGGCCAGTATTTAGGTGAGAAGCATAAAACTCATAGTGCTTGTGTGACATTTTGCATTTTTACCTCGCTCTCTCTTAGAAATAGAACTGTGTCATTGCCCTAGACAGTGACTTACCCATTTTATTTGACACCAGAGGGAAAAGAATTGTAACATGTTGTCAAGTCTACACTATGAACCTAATGCTCTTGTAGGCACTGCATTTGTAAGAAATTAGATTGAATAAGCCATATACTTGGGCTCTGCTCATTCATCCAGTCACACCAGTACTTGTCTTTGAACATTTGGCACTTTAAGAAGACCATTAAATAGTTGTGTTTGGGGTGGAGTTCTGATTTTGCTAGTAAAATTTATAGGAAGTATCTGTACTCACATTATTTGTAGAACTGTTTTCTGTAGAAAAGCTTTTTTTTGGTAAATTTTCTCTCTATGGTGGTATACAGTCTTTATCATAATTTTTGTGGGATGTTTCCATCTCCTAATAAGTCTCAACAAAATTTACACTGTGTCTGATTTACCTCTTGGTCAGTATGTGCCACTGCATGTATATAAATGTACCCTGATGTATAGAAATGTACCCCAGGAGTTTCTAAAGTATTGAGACACAATGGATCAGAAAGCTGCTTTATTTATGTGTTAATGCTAGTGATATATTGCAAGACTATGCTTTCATCTCAATTAAGATTTGAGCTAATAGTGAATAAATTTGACTTGTATCATATCCTAACTAGGTTTTCTAGATCCTACTTTATATAAAAATACTAATACACTTAAGTTAAATTTTGAGTTAAATACTGTAAGTTAAATATTTTAAATTTGCTGGAAAATACTGAAGCATCTTTCATTTCATAGCAGTGAGGGTGAAAAAGCCCCCTGCACTGCTGTTAATCTAAAATCTACTAAATGTCTGGAGTTTTGTGATGCAGTGCCAGAAGAAGGTGGCTCAGTAAGTGATTTCAAGGCCTGCATTTCTTCATTCACAAGGAAGTGAAGCAGATGGACAGGATTCAGTCTATGCCTGTTTAGGTTATTCCACACAGACTTTTCCTAAAAGCCCCACATAAATGAAAAAAAAAGGAAGATGAGAAGAAAAGATTTTCAAAGGAACTAATGAAAGTATGTCTGAGAGCATTTCTGGGATAGAAGACACTCTTCCTTCCACTGTACTTTTCACTCATTTGTGCTTTTACTCTTTGGTTTCTCTTACTCAGTTTGCCAGAAATTCTTGCAGACTTACCCTGAGGAGCAGAAGCGACTGTGGGAGGTGGAAGCACCAGGAGATTGGAGCCAGCGAGTGAATATATGGTTAAAAATTCAGATGGAGTCATCCCCTGCAGGAAGTGAGTTAAAATAAACAGTGTGAACTTGGCCATGTTAGTTACATGAAGTTAAGAAAAAAAATCAAGGGTTAGGTAGTGATAATAGGTGATTGCTCTGTTGTTTGCACATGGAGAAACTACTGAGTGTGCAGAGTGGTTCACTACTCTTTTCCCCAGTAAACAGGACAACTCTTAGAAATTATGAAATTGAAATTGAAATACAAAGACTTTGAGAGATACTGAACAAAGCACAGTTTGGGCATAAAGTGGCTGTAACTCCCATTACTGTGCCCTCCTTACCAGCAGGGTAGAAGTTAGCCCAAAAAATTCCTGTTGCACAAGACAGTGTCTGGGTTATAGAGGGGGGTTTGTTTCTCTGTAATTTCTACAAAGAAGAAATTTGTATGGCCAATGGGTAATGTGCTTAATTACCTTCAATTTGCTGCCAATACCATTTTTGAATGGAAAGACAAACATTTTCATTATGGCTTTTGAAAGGTTCAGAATACTGTCCTACAGGGTAAATCCTTCTCGGTGAGAGGGGTTTTTCTGCTGACTTCACAAAAGATAGCAACAGAATAGGAAAACTTTTGGGCAGTTCATATGGGGATCTTATTGATGTAATCTGTTCTGCTGGTTTGGGGATCCAGACAGGTCCCTCTGCTACATGCACACGAACTCTGATAAGCATTGGGTCCCAAAAGAAGGGCACAGATTGTCTCCTCCTGGAAGCTCAGAGAGGAGTGCTGCAGATGCAATTGCTCCCATGCCTTCCCACATCTGTCCTGCTTTGTGTACTGGCTTGGGGACCATCAGTGGAGACTTTGTGTTTCATCTCATCTACAGCACCCCACAGGAGAGTTAAGTCAGAATTTAGCCCTAGGCTGAGTTCCTCTTAAGCCATTATAGTTGTGTTCTTCATGCCTTAAGCCAACAAAAACTGGTGTTGCGCTCTCATTGAATCCATCTTGCTCAGCTCACTTTATTAGCCAGTTGGAGAGAACTACAGTCAGATCAGCATACAGAAAGGGGATCCTGGAGAAAATATGCATTCTTTTGTCTTTCTGCTTTTGCCATGTTCTACCAAAAGAAAGCAAAACAAAACCAAAGAAAAAACAAACAAACAAACAAAAATTAAAGAGAAATGACCCAAACCATGGATAAATGAAATTTCTTCAGTGTGGCTGTCAGTAAAAAATACATGTGAAACCTGGCAACTGCCTTGTCCAGTTCTGCATCTAAATGAGATACTTCATATCTATAAAAAGAGGAAGGAGGGCAAGTATAAACCAGAAATGGGAGAAAGATATATGTGTATTCTGAGTTGTAATGCGATTTTTATAGTGGAAGGGAGCAGAAGCAAGTGAATTTGTTAAAATACATAATAAAAATCTGCTTTTGATATTATATTCTTCACTTTAGTGCTCAGCTCACTGGGCATCACTTTCCTTTACTGTGAATGTGCTGAACAGGCTTTATTTCATCCATCTTCAGTGGAAAAACAACCCACTTTAAAAGCAGTATTTAAAACAGTGTAGTGCATGTATGATAGCTGTTTTACATATGCAGTCTACCTCCATGATTCTTTTTCTTGTGTTATCTCAGTAATGGGCATATTATACACTCAGGGAAATACCAAGGGAGAATACAGGACTAAGAACATGGAGAGCTTCCCTGGTTTTGTTTTGTCCTAAAGGCTGTGTTATTCCTGCTGAGCTTTGTTTGGTGGTAGCTGGTTAGGAAAATAACAAGAGAATTTTTCATCTGCTAGTAAAAGGTAAAGCAGAAATGTTTTCTATGTGCAGGAATCTTTTAGCATCTGACCTAGCATGCTGCTTACCATATGTGTAAAGGCAAGCTTGTGTTTCCAGAGCTTGTGTTTCCATAGGTACATGGGGAGGAAAATGATGGGGCATAGAATGGAAACCACTGGAGTTGTGCTCTTACCTGTTCTATACCCACACTGTCATTCAGTCATTTAGATCTTTAGGAGGTCACTTGGGATCACAGTGCTTCATTCCTACTTGCTGTCATGCAGAAAGCAAAAAACAATGTAATTCAATGTTGTCAGCTCCAATCTGGATCTATGGCAACAGCCATGAAAATAAGACAAGTCTTATTCTTCTCTAATTTCTTGGCATTTGCAATGCTGCAAAATGGAACAAAATTCTTGAGACGAAAAATGGAAAATTCTGTTTTTATTACATTATTCCCCCCATTCTCAAGACTGAATACTATTAACATTGTAAGAATTCTGCAATCATAGATACTCCAAAACATGTTTCTATAACCCTGAGGTCAGGATTTTAAATTTTGCAAGGTTATGTGGCTGCATCTAGTGGCAGTGCAGCTAAACTGCAGCGTTCTGTGTACTGCAACTGATACTTCAGTTTGGATGTGCACAGATACAGACATATATACACACACATTTTTTTTCTCTACATGTATATATATATCTATAAAAATAAAGGCCTCTAGCATATTTTCACATGTAGCTACAACTGTTCATTTTGAATTAATTCTTATTGTTTGAAAAATTGAGGGATTTATTTATAGAAAGTAGTTGCAGTAAACAGGAACATAGTGACATTTCTCTTTTGGGGCTGACTGGAGGAACAGAAATTATTTAAAATTATTTGACTGCAGTTGCTAAATCTACCAGGTAGTGAACTGAGCTGTTTTGAAGTAGTTCAGTAATATATATAAAGCATGTAAATGTGAAGCTAATTTAAAATGATAAGCAGACTGAGCAAGAATTAAAATCAATTTCAAATGATTGCTTATAATCCTTTATCTGAATTGATCAAAGTATCTGCATTTCCTGAAAAGGGAGAAAGGGATGTGGGTTTTCTTGGTGTAAGAGATCAATGGATTATTTATTTAGCAGAACTTTCAAGCTAAGAGAGACTGAGAGACATTTTCTTTCTAGTACATTGTTCACCTTAGTCTTTTGTGACAGTGTCACTGGTTTGGTTAGTTAACAAATGAAAGGCAAGAGGAGTTGAAGGTAGCATTCAGGTGGCTTTTCCTGTTGCATTTTTTTAAGGAAAATTCACCATGGAAATCTTCTAACGATTTTTCCTTTGTAATCTCTTTCTGGGGTAAAACTATTTGTCTCATTTCTCCAGAGAGTGAAGTGGATTTTCAAACCAGTAAACCTAGGCAAGCAGATGTGGACCAGAGGAGTAAGGTACAGTGGCTTATTTGCTGTTTTATAGTTTACTTTTCCAAAACCTTCTTGGTGGCCTTTTCCCTTTTTGGTGAAGTAGTGAGGTTTGAATATGGGAGACCATCACAGACAACTAAAAGTTTATTTTATCACTGACCCATAGGTTTATGTAGGCAATCACAGTGATGTAATATATCTACACATAGGTTCATATAGCTGATTTATTTAGCCATAGGAGTTTGAGAGGCTGAAGAACAGAGGATACTTTTCAATAGATTATTTAGTTTGATCCTTACTGAGACAAGGGAATGGTAACCAAGCTGACACACAGTGAATGCCAAAGTTTGCATATGCAGTGGCTTTCTGAACTGAACTGTGATTTTCCCTGTGCCTGTACAGGGGCTTGAGTGTGTGACACCTTTAGAATGAGTAAGCCAGGCTCTTAAGAGTCCTAATTATTTTATCTTGCAACTCAACTGCAGATCTGACAACAAAGAAAATTGGCCCAAACCAGGACATTAGCTTTTTGTAGGATGAAGGCTTAAAACAGGCTGAGATGTTTGAATGAAGCCTAAACCTAGTTAGGAGTACATGTATCTGAGGAAAAAAAAAAAAAAAAAAAAAAAAAAAAAAAAAAAAAAAAAGTCACAGTAATGAAGTTTTTTCAACTAATAAAGAAAAAGGAGAGACGAGTGGAAGCAAAACAAAGAACTGTAGGGGTTGTTTCCCCAGTACATTTGGGTTGCCACACAATTAAATCAGCTTGTTTTCTTCAGCCATGGGTCTCCTGGGGGAGCTGTGACAGCATTGGCCCCTGTGGTGCACACTCTTGCATTATGTGCTGTGGTCATGGCTTCAGAGCCCACCCAGACAGATCAAGGCTCCATCTACTCCCAGTTTTCTTTATGCTGACACTTCTGGGAACTTGGGCAGTGCAGCAGAGAGGAAGCTGTTCTATACAAATAATGCAGCTGAGTTTCTTGCCTTGCATGTTTATGGTGTCCTTGGTTGACAGAGGCATTTTATATTAGGATCAAGTCACTGTTTATGTTGTCTGTGTATAATTTGGTGTCCCCTCTGTCTTGGTTCTAATTTCAGAGTGTTGAATACATTCCTGGGGTTGGGAAAGTGGAAAGAGATGTCACAGAAAAAAAAGATGACACAGCAGCAGCTCGGACTCTGAACTCAGAGAGTCCTGAACAAGAGGACTTAGAACAAGGTGCAGGCAATACTCAGCAATGCAAAGGAATCAGAAAAAGAGCAGGCCCTGGGGGCTTGGTTGGAGACAAGGCTGCCAAACAGTTTAGAATTCTACCATAATTGCACTTTCAAAAATCAGCAAAACCTCAGGATGGGCTTAAAATTTGTAACTGACTGTTCATAATTTGTAACGCTGGAGAGATTTCTTCAGGTAAGATAAAATGTTTCTGCAAGACAGGTTCTCCATCTTGTGTTTTGTTTTAATAAACCTTTTGTTTGCTAATTGTCCTTTTCCTTTTTTTTCTCAACACATAATTAAGTAGTAGTTACGCCTAGTTATTTCCTTGCTCTGGAAAGATTTTATTGGATTGCGTGAGATGTCCAAAAGGGAATAATTGGAGTGCCTGTAGATACTGATGTAAGACGATATTTCTATGGAAACCACATCCTGCATTATGGAAGAGAGATACTGCAACACATGTTGGTATCAGAATGACAGCTGTAACCTTCCATTCAAGGAGAACAATTGATCTTGACTTACTTTCATTTGAGTTTTTCTAACAGAAAAATCTGCCTCATATCTTGTGGTGGACAGGATGACGAACAAAATCCATTAATGCAGATAAAGTTTGATATAGAGAAAATGAGTGAGCAAGCTACAGGCCTTAAACTGCCTTTAAATTGAGGTGAAGTTCAAGGTGTGTAGATCACCTATTGAGTGTTTTATTTCCTTTAGGGTCTTTCTTAATGTTTTGCATTTAATTAACTTGGACGTGTAACATATTTCACTAGATTACTCATGTTATGGCTTGGTAAAGAAATTTTGTTATTCCACCACAAGCCAGTTCTGTATTAGATTTCTGTTTTAGTGAGGAATTTCTAAACCTTGAATATTGTATTAATCCAAATTACAAGTGAATTTCTTAAGGATCAGATCTTCAGTCCAGTGCCAGGGAAGGCTTTGCAAAGAGGTGCGCTCAGTGGGGGACAGCAGTAGGGTTGATGAACCTGAATAAATGCAGCAGCCAGTAATTCTTAAGTGGGTGCCTTAGAGAGGTAGATAAATTTTTCCAGAATCTAATCCAGCATTTCCAGGAACACAATTTTGTAGGCAGGCATTGTAGGTGTACTGTAGGGATGTATATTTTTCCCCCTGTACGGCATAATTGCTCATACATACCCCTGTCACCCTGTTTTTGTTTAAGGTCGTGATTTAAGACAGCATTTATTCATGTATCCAAGTAACTTCTCTCCTGTTGAGCTGCTCAGGAAACCATATGCCTGAAGACACATCAAAATCAGACCTTTTTAGGCATATTTTTTTAAAAGAAATTTAAAAATTGCTATAATTGGAACTTAACTTTTTGCCAAGAGAACTAAAACACTGAATTGTGTGCCAGCCTTAATCATGTTGCTATGGTTCTCTTGTCTCAAAGAGCATGCATTTAGGACTAACTTCATAATCAGTTGATCTTCAAGTTGTTGATTCATCAAGTGACAAAGGGCATGCTATAAAGACTGCTGGAAACTGTGTCCCCCTGTGTGCAGCAGCCCACTACATTCTTACTTAATGTATGGCTAAACACATCCTTTTTTTTTTTTTTTTTTAATGCAGTATTTGTGAAGAGTTGCAGTACCAGTTGCTCCTAAGTGTGGCAGAAAATGATTTATACCTGTCCTCATGAACACTGATTCTGGAGTTGGAGTAGCCTAGCAAGCTAGCCTTATGTCTAGTTTACACTTAACAGCCTTTATTATAATGGTCAAGGTAAGGTAAACTGGAGTTGTTCCAGAAAGTGGGGACTGTAGGAAGTTTAATCTGATTTAAGTATTTCAAGAAAAGTTTATGCAAGAAGGCCTCCAAAAACTCTTCAGTGGCTGTTCTCATAGTCAAGTTGCTTCTTTCCTTTGTATAAGAATTGTTTTCCTTAATTATGTTTAGGTTTTTGTTTTCTAAGTAACACTTTTTCATCAAAAGTGTCCATGATGGCAACTGGCCATATTATAGAAGAGAGAGATGGTGTTGGCAGATGGCTTGGTACTCTCTAATCAAAGAGTGTTATCACATCATCCTTCTAACCAAAACTTGTGACAGTTAAGGATGTTCTACATTCAGTTCATCTACCTTGCCTGGCAAATGAAACACACCAAGCAAAAACAGCAGAAACTCTTCTGAGGATGCAGACATTTGCCTGTTACCTATATAACATGAAGAACCAGAGCCAGAAGTTGAGTCCTACTTAACAGTACTGAACTCCTAGGCTACGGGCTGCATGAAGACACAGTCTTGCTCCATACTGCTTCAGAAATGCTGAGTTACAGAACAATTAACCTGAATATTGATTTATTTATTTTTTTAGTGTTGTTGTAGTAGTACTTTAAGGCATCTGGTTAATTTAGAAGCTTTGACTTGCAACTCGTTCTTGGCAGACTGAAGCACTTCTTAGTGAGATCACAAGAATCCTGAGAGGGGCTGAAGCAGAAACAGATCCAATATCTTCACTGTCTTAATAGAGCATAATGAAAAAAACACAAACAACCCAACAGCACAAACATCTTTTTCTCACAGTGGAATTTCTCTTATTTAAAAGAAATCTGCATTTACTCAAGGCCAGGATGGTTTCAGAGTGCTGGAAAAGTTGGCAAAGGCTTGAAAGAACATTACAGTTTTTGGAGTTGAATTTTCAAAACCTTGGGTTTAATCTCTCTGAATCTGTCTGGTGGCTGTGGCTCAACACGATGGTTTTTCTGCTTAGCAGACAAGGAGGTAAGTGTGTGTGCCTGAGAGGGGTGGCAGACCTGCTGAGAGGAGGTTTGTACCTGTTCTTCTCACAAGCATGGACACTTAAGTCTGTCCTACGAGTAAGATGTTTGTTAGACATCAGCATTAGTGTCAGCAGTGCTCCGGGTGGGTGTGTGCCAACTAAACACAAGTATTTGAATCACTCTCAGGAAAAGTAAACATAGGGATTTTAAGGCTTGAAATTTCATTGTGTTAATCTGTCAGGATGTTTCACATAATGTCAGCCAGACAATTTCATGCATGGTTGCTCTATCAAAAATCATTGGTTTTGGTTGAAACAACGCATTTTTTAGGAAGCTTGTTTTGATCTGGCAGTTTGGATTTTCAGATGCTGGGCAATAGAAAACTGACACATTCGTTGCCAAGTTGTTCTAAAGTTTTGTGTTTACAAGTGCACCCAGTTTTTTAGTGTGAATTAATTTTCTTTTCATCTCCTATGATGGGTTTTGTTTTTTGGTTTAATGCTGAGCTATGGCTGAAAGAACCATCAAGCTGGCAGAACTTATCATGATCCTTTCAGTGTGGGGATGGATACCTTGTGGTTTATCGTGACATCAATGAACATCACTGTTTGTTGGCTGTGTCTGTGAGGCAGATTTTCCTGACTGATTTATTCTTCTTGTCCTTTTGGAGAGATTTTTAATTTTTCAAATTCCTTTTAGAAGCAAGAACATCCTTAGGGACCCACTTCCAGTTACAATCGCATGGATCATTATGGGCTGTATTTCCTGGCTGCTGCGACTGGTGATTGTAAATCATCAGGAGATTCTTTTGTGGTTTCACATGTCTTAATGGTGAACATGCACTGCAGAGCTTAAACAACACGAAGGAATTCAGAAGTAGCTGTTTAGTGCCTTAATGGCTGCAGGGTAGGACTGAAAAATCTGGTCTCTCCAGCGTCATCTTTATGGTTACCACGAGATGGCACCATTACATAGCTTAACATTGTAAGAATTCTGCAATCATAGATACTCCAAAACATGTTTCTATAACCCTGAGGTCAGGATTTTNTTTCAAGAAAAGTTTATGCAAGAGGGCCTCCAAAAACTCTTCAGTGGCTGTTCTCATAGTCAAGTTGCTTCTTTCCTTTGTATAAGAATTGTTTTCCTTGATTATGTTTAGGTTTTTGTTTTCTAAGTAACACTTTTTCATCAAAATATCCATGATGGCAACTGGCCATATTATAGAAGTAAGCAAAGGTGTATTTTATGAGATGGTGTTGGCAGATGGCTTGGTACTCTCTAATCAAAGAGTGTTATCACATCATCCTTCTAACCAAAACTTGTGACAGTTAAGGATGTTCTACATTCAGTTCATCTACCTTGCCTGGCAAATAAAACACACCAACCAAAACCAACAGAAACTCTTCTGAGGATGCAGACATTTGCCTGTTACCTATATAACAGAAAGAACCAGAGCCAGAAGTTGAGTCCTACTTAACAGTACTAAACTCCTAGGCTACGGGCTGCATGAAGACACAGTCTTGCTCCATACTACTTCAGAAATGCTGAGTTACAGAACAATTAACCTGAATATTGATTTATTTATTTTTTTAGTGTTGTTGTAGTAGTACTTTAAGGCATCTGGTTAATTTAGAAGCTTTGACTTGCAACTCGTTCTTGGCAGACTGAAGCACTTCTTAGTGAGATCACAAGAATCCTGAGAGGGGCTGAAGAAGAAACAGATCCAATATCTTCACTGTCTTAATAGAGCATAATGAAAAAAACATCCTGAAAGGATTAGTTCAACTGCCTCATTTTCCATGCTTTCCCTTGCTTGGCATGTCCCCTCTCTTCTAAGCCTTTGATAAGCCTGTCT